>PVIR01037554.1:0-15042 GCA_004026965.1 Petromus typicus | reverse complement strand
AAGTAGACAGAAAATAAACATAATCACTAAGTGACATATATTAAAGTATAAGTGCTAAAGGATAAAAAAATATAAGTGGATAAGGAGACGGTGTTTTGTAGGCTTGGTAAGGGTAAGATTTAAAATATACATTAAAAACAATGTTTCTAAGATAAAAATCACCTTCCCAAGAGAAATACAATCTTAGAAATTCAGTCACTTCAGTTTCTTCTCTATTTTGAAATTCTATAGCCTGTCATTTAACCCCATGTGATCTGGGGAGGGTCTCTGGGATGGGCTCAGATTTAAGTACTTCTGCCTACGTCACAGTCCAAGCTTCCTAAGTCATCTCTGCTTTGAGTCCTGCCCAGCTCTCACCCATCCTTCCACTTCTGAGTATAAATACAAAAGAACTAAAAACAGAGAGAAAAACAGGTATTGCATTTGCAAATCAATGTTCAGGGCAGCATTATTAATAATAGTCAAAAGATAAAAACAACCTAAATGTACTGATAGATGAATAAACACTGGACATTATCCACCCTTAAAAAGGAAGAAGATTCTGATATACGCTACAACAGCAATAAATCTAGACACTATGCTATGTGAAATAAAGTACACCAACAGATATTGTACAATGCAGTTTATATGAGGTCACTTGGAACAGTCAAATTGATACATGTAGAAAAACACTTGCTAGAGCTGGAAGGAGCAAAGAAGAGGGAATTACTGCTTAACAGATATAGTTTCATTTTGGGATGATGAGAAAGTTCTAGAGGTGGATTGTGGTAGGAGTTGTAGAACAATGTGAATATTAAGTTGTAAATGACATGATCTATTTTTAAATAGTCTGAAATCACATAGTAAGCATATTAGTATCTGTAGACTACTCACAACTGAATTCACAGTATAAACTAAATCAAAAGTACAAGCCAGTATCACGAAAACAGGTTTATTTTTGTCACTGACACATATGTGACACTTCCATTTTGTTATTTTGTTTTCTTACATTTTACTTATGTGTACATTAAAAATACATGTTTATATTTAAGAAACGTGACACATGAAAGTTCTCTGTAAACATAATCCCTTTTCAATATATTTTCCTACTTTATTTCCTGCATAAATAACTTAATCTACAAAATCATAAATAAAACCCTCAACTCTTAAGGCCCAGAAATAAATATAAAATTTGGAGTTTGAGGAAAATGTCTTCTTTGATTTTATAAATGACATCCAGTGTTTGCCATGTTTACTACAGTTAAACATTTATCACAAGTTTTGTCTTTTAATTCATTCTGTAAAGACTTTTCAGTTTGAGTGGTAAAGATGTCAAATATCTGAAAAACCAAAAGCCAACTTTTTTTTAAATGCCAGAGAAGTTGGCTATCTAAATATTGCTAAATCTTATTAAAACTATTCAGGTATCTGAATGAACTGTTACTGAAGAGTGACTTCTTTTTTTTGAGACAGGGTCTTGCTTTGTGGTTTAGGCTGGCCCTGAGCTCAGCCTCAAACTCATATCACAGCAGTTCTCCTGCCTCTGCCTCCCGAGTGCTGGGATTACAGGCATGAGCCACCACGCCCGACACTGTGGTATGTGATACTGGTTGCTGCTGGGCGTGAGTCTCCACACCCAGTACTGGATGTGGTTTCTAGGGAATCAAACCCAGGTCCTTGTGCTTCCCAGACAGGCGCCAGAACCACTGAGCTATATCCCCGGCCCTGAAGAGTGACTTCTTGTACCATCATTTAAATGGCACCTAACAAAACTTAAAGTTTAAGAAACAGTAAAATCTGATTAAATCCTTATTAACTTTGCAAAACAATTTCAAGGAGTCTGTTACAGGAATAGAACCAATTCTATCCTAAATTTTAAAAATTTTATTCTTGAATCTTTTCTTTGCTAAGTAAAAACTTCAAGGGTAAAAATGAAAACAAAAAATGATTTTAGAAAAACATAATTCTTGATTCACATTTAATTGGTTTTTGACTGCAAAGCTTTCTTTAGAAAATATATTTGTTGAAACATACCACCTATCTACTGATTTCTTAAATAATCACCCAAGATCATTAGCTAAGCATTCCAATTACTTTTATGTAATAAAAGTAAAAAGGAATGTTGCATGCTGGCTACATTTCATTTTATATTTTGTAGGCCTTTAAAAGATATAAAACTTAGAAAAAATTCTCAATATTCCCATTAGGTTTAAATGATTTAACTAGAAGTAATACTACACTAAGCATTGTCAGAACTTCTAAAATTTTAAAGTTTCTAGAAGTTTTATTTTTTATGCAATACAAAAATGACTGGCTCACACTACTAACTGCCCAAAACTCTTAAAAAAACTAAATGCGTTTGTTAATGAGAAGATTATAAGAAATGTTCTCTATGCTCTTATTTTAAAAACAAGATTCTGGTATAGATAAGAAGTCTAAATCAAAATTCACAAATAGCGGCTGAAATCCTGTCAACTTTCAGCCTAGTACAACATAAATCCACACTGGTTATGCATAAACAATTCAAAATTAAAGTTTATAATGGAAATGTCAACAAGTCATAACTGCTGCACATCCCTGCTGATGGGTTCCACTACACTTCAACCAGGCGCAGCAGATGTGCACAGCTGCCAGACAGACTGCGCAGAAAATTAAAGCCATCGGAGCTATAAATAAGGAATACATACTATGAACACAGAAATGCCAAAGCGTTAGGGCCATTTTTAAAAAATGAGTAGGGTATGATATAAACACATCTGATAGTTCTCTCCATAAGCCACTTGCCATTGATTTATAAAGCTATGGTTTTATAATTCTTCTTAAAAGGAAAATTTTTTTCTACACTGCTGCATGCAGTAATTTGACTAAACATTCTTGACTACAATGCAATCTTCAGGTCCTTCTGCAGAACTTGACGTAGCTCATCAAGATTTCTCCAGAAAATCAGCTTGTCGTATTTTCAGCAGCCTAGAACATAAAAATAAGATTCATTATAAAAAAAATAAAAAAAAAAAGGCAAAAAAGATCCACCAGGGGACAGATTTAGTCAACACTACATGTACTGAACAAAGAACTATTTTCCCATATAACTGAGCTAATTTCATCAGAATTATTATAGTGGTCTTTGGTTTTGTTGCCCATCAGGACTATCTTGTACTCTTGTTGCGAGTCTTAGGTAGAAAATAGTTGTTTTGGGCTGGGGATTTAGCTCAGCCTGGCTTAAAGTGCAAGGTTGTGAGTTTGATCCCTGGTACCACAAAAAAAAGTTGTATCATCATCTTAAAGTTAAGAGGACACATGTAGTCCTATTGCAAAATTAAAATACAATACAACCTGGTCCTATAGCCCTCATTAATTTGTTCCCTATGTTTTATTATAGTGCAAAAAGGGAATTAAGAATGAAAAAACAGACCTTCCATAGCATGGAATGGAAAACAAAAGCAATAGAATAATCAACATGTGGCAAATTTTTCTCACCTATACTCACAACTACTACACATTCCCGGGTGACTCCAAAGAAATTCCCAGACATCTTATCACCCATCAATAAATGACTTGTATTTTTAAAAAGACTTAAGAAACAGCATTCACCCACCTAAAAAGCTACGTAATACCCTATGGGCATAAGTACAATTTCAAAAATTAAGCTTTTAAATGCAAAATCATAAAAATGATTTTCAACATTGAGTTTGTAAAAGTGAAAGGCAAGATAGAATATTGTTACTATTTTCTATAGAATTAACTAAGGAGCAAAAGAAAATTTAATGTCTCAGACCAACAGTTCTTTGAGACATATCAAGTGTAACACGGGGAGAAGCAAACTGACAGAGATTATTTTACAATTCAGTGAAATTAAGTATATTTCTATTTTTAAAGCAGTACTCGACTATTGAAATGGTGTTCAAATATCACCAACTCTCTCTTGTGATCCTGATTTTTCAACTTTTCTGAATTTAAATATTTTTTACATAATGAGCATGCATGATTTTTATAAAAATTATACAATACATAAACTACCCTACAGAAGATAAGAAAAAGTTCTGGCTAACACTTTTCCTTAGCTAGAAAACTTGCTCTTCAGTTTTAATGAGATGTGGGCACACTGGCATTACACTGTGGGAGAATGTGTTGTAGAATATTCTGTGAAGAAACTAAGTTTCCATACAAATGATGAATAGTTTCTGATGTTACTATTGGTTCTGACTCCAACCCTTCATTATGGACGATAAAGAGAATGTGTAATGCTGAAAAAACTATGTCAAATAGGCATTTCCAAGCATCCTAACCTAATTCCCTCAGTTAGGCATTATCTAAGAAAATACTATGTCAAAACACCTGTAAGTTATCTGACTTGAGTTCCCCTCTACTGCTCTCAAACTGCAGTACAACACCAAAATTGCTTCCTATCCTCCCTATTCTCTTTCAAACTTGAGTATAAGTTTGTGTAGTTATGGAAGATGTATATGAAATAATCTTCCACTACAGCTTCAGAAACATATTGATAAAAATCTATGATATTTATTTTTATCAACAGTCATGAAAAAATGCAGAACCAAACAATGTTCCCATGTCACACATTAGAAACAGTTTTGCTTCCAATAACTATTTTACCCTTTCCCAAATAGCTGGCTCACATTAGCTTTTAAATTTTATTGTAGGAAGAACCTTTGTTATTAAGTAAACAACTGTGAAGTCACACAGCCCAAGTTAAAATCTAAGCTCAACCATGTAACTGCATGTACTCAGTTTCTTTAGAAACACACTGTTCACTACAGCAATATAGAGGGATCAGTGTTTGAGTGGACGAAATAATGCTACAACAGCAATAAGAGATTAAGGTGTTATGAAGAAAGTGCTCATTATAAATATAAGCTATGCTTATTACATTATTCAGTGGTTTTTATTTCTGCTATGAAAGCCACATACTTGACATTAAAAAAGTGAGATAACCCTGGAAAATGACCAAGTGATATGAAAAGACACCTACCAAAAAGATGTCTGAAAAACACATAAAAATGCCTTCAACCTTACTGGTATTCAGAAATGCTGTAAAATCAAATGAGCAACACATGCATGCCCTAGAATGACTAAAATTTAAAAGGATCACAATAATAAATAGTGGAAAAGGGTGGAGTGAAAGGAAACTCTTATGCTACTGATAGAAATATAAATTAATACAACTTTTTAAAAATAGTTTCGGCATTATTATCTACTCAAGTGGAAGCTACAGCCAACCTACAAGGCAGCAACTTTGCTTCTGGGTACACACAAGACAGAAACACACAGACATGTCTTTTGTCACAAGACATGTCACATGTCTTCTGATATACATAAAAAGACAAAGTACAATGCTCAAAGCAGCAGTATTTGTAGTAACTCCATAATTTAAATCTCTATTCTTAAAAAAAAAAAAAAAAGATAAAAATTGTGGTATATTTGTAGGATGAAACATACTTTAAACATAAATGTACTCCACAGATAACCTTACATTAAAGAATCTGAAAAAAGGATTGCTATACAGTTCCATTTATATGAAGTTTGAAATTTTCCAAAATTTAAACTGTAGTATTTAGACATCTGTGTTTATTTATGAATCTTGGTGAAAGAGTCCACTCCAAAAGTCAAGACTAGTTACTGGAGAGGAGGGCAGGAAGGAGAAACAAGCTTTGTAAGGTGCTGGTAGTGACAGCTCAGTGTATATTTCATAACAAGTCTTTGCTCTGTGAGTATGTTTTGTTTACTTTCTGTGTTAGATTTAATAATCAAAAGGTATTTGAAGCAACCAAAACACCCTCAAAGTTTGGGAGTCTTTGAAAAATAATCTGAAAGATAAAAAGTGACATTTTTCATATGGTCTCATTGCCTTACGTAAGAAAAAAATGAGAAATCACTTTGTTGCTGAACAAATTGTAATGGGACAACCAGAACTTTGCTATTCATGAGCTGGTGTAACATAAACACAGAAATAAAATCTCCAAAATATTTGAATCAGTGTGTGCAAGCAAGAGAAAGAACATAATACTTTTCCTGTTCCCATCTTAGCAATTAAAAGGTGGTTAATTTGAATTTGGAGAAGGGCAGCCCTCTGTGATCACGGTGGCAAATGCACCCTCAGACTTCTCCCCAAACCTGAAAGACAACACATGCTCACAGCTCAGGGTCAGGGTCTGCCTCCAGACTCCAGTGATCTGAAAACTTTCCTTCATTTCATTCTTCCCTTCCAGTCCAAGCTGGCAGTGCTTATGATGAGATAGCTGACTGGGTACATCATACACCTAATCTCTCCACCAAAAGGTTGCCTGGCCCCATTGCTAGCCATCCAGACAAAACAAGAGTTATCCAAGTCAAATGTCATTTCTGCTCTTATAACTCCTTCCTCATTTTCTCATTTCTCTCATTTTACTGCAAGCTCCAAAGAGAAATCAGGTTATCTCTTTCACGCTTAGAAATTTCCTAGTTTCCCAAGTTCACTGTTTATACATCCTAAGTGTCCAAGTTAATCATTTATATATTCTCTTTCATCCCAACAGTACAACAGAATTCAGCCAAGTTCTGTCACTTTATACAATGAGGACCTTTTCTCCAGGGCCCAGTAGTGTTCTTATGGTCTGAGAGTTCACCACAAATGCCACTAACATTTACACTTCCAGTAACAACCCAACCCTAAGACCCTACATATTCTCTCAAACAGCTGAAGCTTTCCCTGCAGCTCTCTTCTCTTTTTCCTGGGCATTCACTAAAGCTGCCCATAAAGAACTCAGTTCTATCAAGTCTCTTGAAGGCAATGTAAGCTTTTTCCATTAAGCACCATAAACTTTCCAGTCTAACCATTATCTAGTTCCAGAAAAGTGTTTCTTTCAGCAGCAGCCCATTTTCTAGTACTAAAATGTGAACTAGACTTCTAGGGCTGTATAACAAAGTGCCATTCTCTAGGAAACAATACAACAGAAATTTATTTTTTCATATTTCTATAAGTGTTTTCACATGTGATTTTGTCTCTGTGGATCTGTGTCCAATGAATTACAAGCGACTCTCAGGCAGAAGGCCCTCATCTTAACTTGATTTACATGTGCAAAGACATTATTCCTAACTGAGGGCATCTGCACCAGTATGAGACAAATTCAGCACAGGGGAGGACTCTACTCATCACATGGCTGAATTCTAAAAAGAATTAGGGGTTTCTGGAAAAAGATAACACGACCCATGAGAGTAATTTTTGTGATCTCGATAAATGCTGTAAGGCTGCTGGTCTTCAGAATCTTTCCTGTTGGTGTCCGTAGTTTAACTCCCTACCATACAACTTCATCTTTAATCATTTTCTAAACAGTGTCTTTCATAATGAACTGAGGCAGGAATTTCTAACCTTTAGTGCTTCAGTAGCCTTGCGAAGCTCCTTAATGACCGATGATAAAGCTTCTGGGTTAATGCCTTGTTCACAAAGTCGTACACAAATAGACAGAGTTTCCATATCTAAGCCAGTATTCAAAATTTTTGAAATCTCAAGCAGAACTGAAAAAAAGATTTTAAAAAGTTTACAACATTTAAAAATATGCACAAATTGTTTTCAATTCACATATTCCCATATGGTATCAAGAAAGTACCACAGCATTTCAGGATTTGGAAATCAGTATGCAATAGTATCTTGATTTAGTTTTAGTAAATGCAAAATAAATTTCCAACCAACTCTGATAAAGACTTAGTTGTATAGCACTCCAGTTCATGAAAATATCATACTTCATGGGTTAGATTGCTTTCATGTCTCCTTCACTAAAATAGTATCTTGATAAGCATCTATCTGTATACAATAGCTTAATTTTACTTCATTAGGAAATATCTAGGAATAAAAGTGCTCACCTCAGTACCTCAAAAAACCAAAACAAAACACAAAAACAGCTTAATGAGGAATAAATATATATTTAAGGCCTGCAGAGCCTACCAAACTTCTTTAGCAATCTGACATAGTATTTGTTGAATCTAATAAAAAATGAAAACTTGTATTTTTAACTTCTTATAGCATTGCAATTATTGTAATTTATAAAAGTATGTCTTCGACACAAGAAGTGATAGTATAGAACAGAGAACTTACTTTGCCAGAATAATTTTCCAAAAATCTCTTCTATTATAGGATGTAGACAATGATTCTATTAAACTTTATTTAATGCTGGTTCTCAGCATGTTTAAACATTTTTACATCAACTATCAACACTACTCAGTGTTTCCTGTATCATTTTCCCCTACATTATATTTACAAAGTTATTCCTCAGGTTATATTTTCCAGTAATCTCTTCCCACATTTGGAAATTTATTCCTCCCATATAAGTTACCAGGACTTAAAAGATAGTCTCTAATTTTTCTTCCTACAATAAGCCTGTCACTCTGGAGCAATTTACTGAGTCACCTACCCTTTCTTCCTCAACTGAGATCCCACTTCTATCACACCACTTATCTGTTTCATTTATCTTACATCAGAGCTATATTTTTAGTTAAAACTTAATTACATGTAATAATTCCTGCTATTTATTGTGTACATAAGCCCTCTATTCTTTAGGTGAACTTAGACCTTTTTCATCATTTCCAGGAACATACTCCACAGGAGTTCTCATTCTGACAAGTTACCAATATTATGGTATTCATGATGTTCATGACTTGAGCCCTTTCCACTTTTTTTTATTCATATCTTTATCGGTACGTTATATACACCATCATCGCATTCAACATTGAGAGTTTGTACCAGAATATGACACGACTTGATTCTTATTTTTTCCTCATCCTCCACCCACCCTGTAACTCCCCAACCCTATACTAATACATTTTTTCCCCTTGTTATTTACCCCTACAACCTCTTTCCTTTAAAATATTTTCTATTTCAATATCAACTATATATACTAGAACTCATTTACATCTTCATTTTTCATACCAAAAGATACGATATTTACACATCTGTGACCGATTTATTTCGTCTATGAGGATGTCCTCAAGGTATATCCATTTGAGTATGAATGATTCAATCTTATCATTTTTTAATGGCAGAATATTCCACTCTATAAAAGAACCACATCTTTATCCGGTCTCCAGTTGATGGACATTTTGGTTGTTTCCAAGATGTAGCAATTACAAACTGAACTGCTATAAACATGGGTACACATATGTCACTATGATATGAATCTTTTCATTCTTGCGTGTATATACCTAGCAGAGGAATGGCCAGGTCAAATGGGACCTCCAATCCTAGCTTTCTAAGGAATCTCCACACTGATTTCCACAGAGGTTGTATGAGTCTACACTCCTAACAACAGCAGAGGTTTCCTTTTTTTCCGCAGCCTTGCCAACATATGTTGCTGGCTAATTTTGAGATAGCAGCCATTCTTTGTGGAATGAGATGAAATCTCAGTGTTGTTTTCATCTGCATCTCTTGAATGACCAATGATGTGGAGCATTTCTTCATATACTTCTTAGCTGCTCTTACTCCTTCGTCTGAAGAGTATCTGTTCATTTCAGATGCCTATTTTTGAATTGGGTCTTTAAATTCGGGTGGGCTGATTTTTTTAAGCTCTTTATACATTCTAGATAGTAGGCCTTTGAGAAACAGCTGGTAAAGATTCTTTCCCATATTGTTGGTTGCCCTTTTGCTCTGTTGGTGGTTTCCTTTGCTGTGCAGAAGCTTTTTAATAGAATGAGATCCCATTTATTGATTTCTTCTGCCCATTCTCGTGCTATAGAAGTCCACTTTTTAAAATCAGGTACTTTCATCTACAGAAATCTGAGGTTTATGTGTCTTCTTTGTCTTCATTAAACTTTTGAAAACAGTGAAGTTCTACTATGCTTATCTAATATGTCATTTTTGTGTTAGTTTATTGCATTTTCTCATGAAAAGACCTCTTTTCCTATTTTGCATACTTTGTAATCCTGAAAGATGCCAAATATCGTACTTTACTTTGTTGGGTGCTAAGTATTTTTTATATTTCAACAAATATTTTTGAGTTTTGTAACAGAATAGTTACATGGAAACTGTCTGATCCTTCCAGATCTTGTCAAATTTTTTAGGGAGCACTGGAGTGCTTAGTATTGGGCTAGTTTTTCCTACTAAGGCAAGAGTCTCCCAAGCACCGTACTTTACCAGTATCTCGGAAATTGTGTTCTATTCCTTCTGCTCGGTGTGAGTATGGTGTGTGCTGTTGTTCTACTCACCTTAGGATGGTTCTTTCCCAGAAATAATCTGCTAATCACTCAAGGAAGAGGCTATCGATCTCCAGAACACTGTCTGTGCAAGTCCTCTCACTCCTCTCAGCCACCCTGTCCTGCATACCCTACCTGTGCTGTTCTCCCTGTCTCCCAAGCTCCTTCTCTCCAACTCAGGTATCCTCTAAGTTCTGCCTGGGTTCCCAAGCTGCACTGAAGCTTGGAACCTCTCTGAAGGCCGTGGCCCGGTGCAACAGAGGATACATTTGCTTCCTGTCCCTCAGGGATCACTGTCCTTCTATGCCTAAGGTCCAGCATCCTGAAAATTTCTGTAATGTATATTTTACCTGGATTTGTTTTTCTCAAGGAGGGATAAACCTCATCTCTGTTTCTATGTGCTGGCTAGAAACCGAGAGTCCGTCTAATTTTCATTTCTTTAATTTGATAATCCAATTTACTAATAATTTGGTCTTCAGTTACATCTAGTCTGTTACATTATTCACCAAATTTACTTCTTTTAAGATTTCAATTTTTCCCCATCATCACTTAGTCTTGTTTCATTAACTAAATGCTTGTGTATATTCTTTTCTTATTTTTTGGCTGTTATTCCTGACTTTAGCTAGTTAAGCTTAACACTGTTTTTGAGGTTGTTCTCTTACACTTTTTTCAAGTATAAACTAGCTGCCACACAGTGGTTATGAGTGTGACTCAAGAGCCAAGATTACCAGGGTTCAAATTCTAGCTTTAGAATCTGGGCAAATCAATCTCTGTGCCCTTTTTTCCCCATTAATCTGAAAAAATAGTACTTATTTATAAGATTAGTATAAGGAATAAAGGATACACTGGACGATGCTTGACATATGGCAAGGCTCAATAAAAGGGTGAGTTATTACTACAATTTTTCACTTTCCATTTTAGTTGTTCATGTCTTTCACTGCTTTGGTGCTTTGTGGTTCTTTGCTGAAAACTCAACTTCTATCCATCTCTCTTGGATGACTTAGACTGTCAACGTGTTCCTGGATATAGTCTTGCCCTGGCTTCAGCCCTCTGGAGTATATCTTACAGAAGTATCTTGGCTGTACACCCAGAAAACAAGGATGATGCTTCTCCGTGTCTGGCAGTGGCAGATGGTACATTTCTGACCCTCAAGTTCACATACACAAGGCAGCATGCTTTCTCAGGTTCTATTCCCAATCCCTGCTGTCACCCATCTGCTCCTCTCTTTTGGGGGAAGCCGCTCTCTTCTAATCAATGAATACCTCCTTTTCTTGTATTTGAACATGAGTATTCTGCTAATTACAGTTTCTTCTTATTTCCTGTCAGTTTTACATGCTTGCAGTATAAAGTTTCAGCAAGTGTTCAATCAACCACACTGATTCTTCCTTTTCTGTAATTTTTTGACTGCTTGCACAAGTATATTCTATTTCATCTTCATATATTTGAATAGCTACTTTTAGTTTGTTTGGATATTATATATTTATATTTTATATTCATCCACCATAACAAATTCTACCAACATATCTAACAATTTTTCCATTGATTCTCTTGTATTTTGTAGTCACATACCAGTTCACTTATAAGTTGTCTCCTTTAAAAAATTATTGAGACTATGATGTTAAGTGAAATAAATCAGGCAAACAAGCTTAAATATCATGTGGTTTCTCTTAATTTTAGAAATCCAAATTATAAATAAAGAGCAATAGGAGGTAGTTGGAGATAGGGAGACAGATCTTTCTCCAATGGTAAAGAGATTAAGAGATGGGAGGGAAAACAAATGAAAACTAGGAATGAAGATGTGTTATACACATGTACCAATTCCACACAAGGAATGGAAATGTACTACAGACATGTACTAATACAAAAATAAAATTCTTTTCTTATCCTGTGCTATTTGTTAAATTCTTAAAATTAGTATGATTTTTTTTTTTTTTAAAGCAGTTGAAGTGGGTTTTTCTAATTCTATTTGGGACATGTTTAACAGTATTAAAAATGATTTTGGCTCCATATATTTGTCTTTAATTAAAAGTATGCTTAAAATGTACTATTTTCTTTTGCTAAAACTTAAACAAAAATAAAGAAAAATGTTGAGTTTTACTAACAGCCTTTTAATCAATTGTTGTTACCAAGCAGCTCTTCCCTTCTGATCTAGTGCAGTTAACATGATTTCCTAACTAGAGCTGAAGAACACTGAGCTTGGAAGATTTATATTCTTTAAACCAGCTTCATCTTATCCATTCCCACTGCTGCAAATAGCCCAAGAAGACAGCATTGCATTCATGGCTTTTGCCTCAAGAATGTGCAAATACAAAAAAATAAATAAATAAAAGAATGTGCAAATATGCTCACACACACACACACACACACACACACACACACTCTCAACCTTCCTAGTGACCCTGCACTGAGTTTCAAGACTAGGTTGAAACAGGCAAAGGTGCTTCTTCCCAGTTCTCTTGAGACTCCCTAAAACCTAGCCACTATGCGTAATGAGAAAACTAAACTTAAACAACAGACCTCTGGAGGCCCTGCTGACTGTGACACAGACTAGCAGTGTGAAGAGGCTCTGAAAGCGCTGCAGGCTTACCTACTGGCTACCTGGAATATGTAAGTGACAACTACCAAGATGAGCACAGTCAATACCTACAGCTGTGAGAAGCATGTTTGTTTAAGCCACTAAGTCCAGTGTGGTCAGTTATGTAACAACAGGTAACCAGAACACACAGCACTTACACTCATCACAATTAATTTTCTGAAAAGTTGTTCTCTCCCCACTTGTCCCCTACTATAAATGTTGAGCTTTTATATATGTACACAAACACACACACACAAAAAAAAAACCCCTTTTTTCTTTTTTGGTGGTACTGGGAACTAAGCCCAGGGCTTTCACACTGAGCTACATCCTCTGCTCTTTTAGCGTTATTTGTCTTGTTTTGTTTTGGTACTAAGGACCAAACTTAGGACCTTGCATGCCAGGCAGGGACAGTGACACAGAGCACCTCTCAGGCTAGTGTTATTGTTGTTCTAGTACTTTACTTTTTTTTTGAGACAGGGCCTCGCTTTGTAGTTCAGGCTAGCCCTGAGCTCAGCCTCCAACTCACATCACAGCAATCCTCCTGCCTCTGCCTCCCGAGTGCTGGGATGACAGGAGTGAGCCACCACGCCCAGCACTGTGGTATGTGGTACTGATTGCTGCTGGGCGTGAGTCTCCACACCCAGTATTGTATGCGGTTAACTGGGTTCGAACCGGGCCCTTGCACTTGCAAGACAGGCATAGGAATCACTGAGCCAAATCCCTGGTCCCTAGTACTTTACATTTTAAAAAATTTTAAGACAATGTCTCACAAAGTTGCTAAGTTGCCCAGACAGAGTTCAAACTTGTGATTCTCCTGATTCACCCTTCAGAATAATGGAATTAGTTCAACCCTTTATAGGGGCCTGCCAGTTTTTAGACATTTAGAATCTAGGAGAAGGAGATTAAGTAGTTGATTGTCTAAAGGTGTACAATAAGGTTCTTGTTTTGGAATCTTCATCCCCATGGCAAAGCCCTTGAGAAGTGAGACATTTAACAGGTGATTAGACCAGGACAGCTCTGCCTTTGAAAATGGATTAGTGTTATCGTATGAGTGATCAGTTAGTTACCCTTGGAAGTAGTTTTCTGATACAAGAATGAATTTGGTCTCTCCCAGCTCCCTTCCTTAAATACATGGGCTGTTCCTTCATCTTCTGCCAGGAGATACTGTAACAAGAAGGCCATGACAGATACAGGTGTCTCAACTTTGGAGTTCCCAGCAGCCAGAACTGTGAAAACTAAATCTGTTTTTTATAAATTACCCAGTATCACATATTCTGCTATAGCAACACAACACAGACTAAGATTGATTCCATTCTAAGTAAAATAAAGGAAAAGAAAAGTACACTTCTGAAACAAATTAGAAAGGACTAATTTTGGAGGGATAGTGTTTGAAATCTTAGGCCTTAATGGTAAGCAGTGGGAGGAAGATTGAAGAGTGAGCCCAAAGAACCAGCTTTGCACAATGGTTCATTGACTAGAGAACTGGGTAAATTCACAGACCTGAATAAGCTGCTGTGAAGGCAATGTTAGCCAGAGAATCAGTGGGTTTAAAAGGAGAGATACAGGAGACAGATAAATCCATAAGCCCTACTAAGGATTTAATACTTTGGGAAGATTTGGAAGATTGAAAAATGTGAGTGTTACAAATTGATTTCTATTTTTAAAAAGGCTTTGGTAGAATATGAATGAATTTGGAAAAGAGGAGGAGTAAGTGACATGTGAGCCCAGATACTGCAGTTTTAGTGAAAGACTAGTGGATGGAATAGACAGGAAAATATTAACACAAATGATCAAATCTAGGATGAGTGAAGAATTGAAAAGGCTAGTGAAGAATAGGCATGGGGAGATGTGAGAAAACCAGACTGATTCCCAGGTTGCTTAAAATGGGTGAGTAGATTGATAGTGCATGGGATAACTATTTGTTTCACTGGAACTGCTTGACAGTACATGCCAATGGCTCTCAACTCTTTTTCTCTATTATGCGTTTCTAAGCTTACACCTGATATGTGAAGTAGTACTACAATGATGTCTCTAATAAAGAATAGTTGTCAAAAATATAATTATTGGTAATAAAACTAAAATTAGAGGATGTCACACTTGGTGGGTAAGGCAACCACAGAGGCAGAAGCACATTGTTGTCCACAGCCTGGGCACCAGTAAGCCTTGGTAGATGTGCAAGAAGGCTTGAAAAAGAACAAAGACAGAGAGTCATGTCTCAGCCACTGCAGTTCCAGAAAGCCTGATGATATCTATAGCCACTGCCTGACCTAGGAAGCTGACCTCACTCTACCCACCCAAATTATTCAAAACAG
>PVIR01037553.1:0-15065 GCA_004026965.1 Petromus typicus | reverse complement strand
TTAAATAGGATTAGAGTTGTTTTAGTGAGAGAAAGCAGGAATGAGCAGACATAGAGAAAGGGTCATGAGAAGATACAGCAAGGTTATGCGTGAGGAGAGAGATCGAAGCAAACTGTCCCTATGCTGACTCATTTTGAATTTCCAGGGCAGGACTATGAGGAAAGAAGTTTTGCAAAGTTTGTGGTTCTCAATTATAGCAGCCCCAGGGGACTAATGCACACACACAAAGATACAAGGATAAGAGCACCATGCTAAATAGAAGCTCATGAAATTGATAGACAAGTCTAGAATATGGATATTTTATAGGATGGACCTCTTGGCTCCTTGTGCAGACAACTGCCACACAATGAGAATAACAGAGATGAAAAGAAGGGTGCCTGATTAGGAACCTGGTTTGGCAATGAGAGGTAAGAGCTAGTTTGGGGACAACTGAGTTTGAGTATGAAGTAGGGATTAGAAAATATATATATTCTGACATTAATTTTGTTTGACATAGAAAAATGCAAGTAGGGCATGTTTACTGAAAGGAAGCACTGACAAATTTTTAGTAGGATACACTAGAGGGACTAATGTAATATAAGCAAATAACTATAAATATATATAGTACATAAAGCATTTGCAAAAGTGGTCTCCTACACAAGAGTCCCTTGAGTGCTGAAGCTTACAATATTGAGTCAAAAGTCAAAGGCCTGAAGCTCTCTGCAGAGACCATATGGGTGAGTTGAAGGGTCTGTGACAGCAGGATGAAGAGTTTGAGGTGGAGTCTGGGTACGGACAGCCAAAGGTGATGGAAAAGACTGGTTCTTTTCCAAAGGGGATGGAAAAGACCAGAAATATTCTGAAGAAGCAAAGAGTTAGCCCACCTTCTTGTTTCCCATTTTATCCTATTGGTTGGTGTCACCCATGACGAGGAGTTTTCCCTCTTCAGTTGGGACTAAACGACTCCACTAGGCATTTCTTATTCAGTTGACACCACAAATAACTATCACAGTATTTATGGTTGGGATTTTATATTATTTAATTTACTTTAAATCTTAAGTGTTTTAAATCAGAAAACAATAAAGCAATTACAGAAACCTTTAAGAGGCCTTAAAATGTTGAATAATATGTTTATATTTGGCAGAAATGTTCACAAAAGTGGGTCAGGAGCTCCTTTCCCATCCAGCCATCTCCTTTCTCCATTTGGCTTCTTCTGAGCCCATCAGAGGAAAGAGCTCAGACAGACTCGGGGAATCACCTTCAGCCAAGAGTTTGGGCTTTGAAGCTGAAAGCGAAGTAGGTGCTATGTAAGGGTGTCCTCCAAGGAAGTCAAAAAATTCCACTGTTCGTGCTGACCTGAGTGACACAGCAGAGATCTTCGTGCCTCTTTCCTTTGCCTCCACTTCTGGATACAAAATGAACAAACAAACAAACCAGCCAAAATGTGTTGTGCTTCCCATAAAGTGGAATACCTTTTAAAAAATGGAACCTTCCTACATCTAATTGCTATGAGCTTTGGGCAAAATACAAGCCAAACAAAAACTACTAGTGAACTCTAGAAAATGAACAAAAGTGCTGGGAGGAGTTGAAACATGGATGCAACTGGCACGAGTGAACTCCAGGTCCATGGGCCCATGAAAACTTCAAGAGAAAGCAGCTACTTTCCTGTGTGAAGAAGGGGATCATAGGAACTAGCAATACTAGAGACTGGAGAGAGAATGCCAGAAAAACGTCCAGACAGAAGCCCCAAATTGTGTATATGAACACTGCCCCAAATGATGAGTGATCCCCTAACATGTTCAGCACATGCTAAAAAGAGACTGGAGTGGAATCTGAATTACAGATTTTATAGTTGGTCATTTTCTGATAGAACATAATAAACAATGTGAGTAGTAAAATGCAGTGGGATGGTGTAGAATGGAATAGAGTAGAGTGGAATAGAACACAACAGAACAGAACAGAACACAGAGAGGCAATATAATGTTACAGATTGCTATGGATTACACTATTGAGTTTAGGTCTTCGTTTTTTATCCTCATAGTTTCAAAAGGAAATGCAGTATAAGGATGGATATCTGGCTAACTTACACTTTAACTGTCCAAAATGTTTTGTAAGAGACATTTGATGTTTGAGGAATTCTTGTGATCTTTTCTTTAAAATGAGGTTTGGTTAACAATATTTCTTTGAGGTAGATGGTAGTATGGGGCCAAATAAAATCAAAACTCAAATGCTAGCTTTGTTCAAGTAGTCTATAAAGTTGTAATACTGTGTTCTATTCTTAGAATTATATTTTAAGGAGACCTGCCTTTATGACTAAGTAGTTGTGACATCCTCTTACGTCTAATAAAATATTAACTACTAACGTAATTCTCCATAATTAAATGTTGCAATATATTTTACCTAGAAAAATGGGCACATCCAGAAAACACGCTTTAACTTTTAAAAACCATTTTTAATTTGAAGTGGGGTACCTTGTTAATGAATCAACTTACATTTGAGAACATAATATCTTTATTCTAATAAACTTGAGTTTTGTTGTGTGATTTTATTCTGGAAATCTTTATATCACTTAAGAAATCAAAGTGTTTTTGAACTGAACAACTTAAGGACATTTACACTGTGGCAGGCACAACACTGAAACTAATATTCTTGATAAATAGCCATGAACTAAGTCCCTGTAGTCTGCCAGTTCCTCAAATGACCTATGTACACACTCAATTAAAACTACCTTTATTGACTAAACTTGGAATGCTTTTTGATTTCTTGGGCAAAATGAAAGAAATTTATATGTCCAAATATTAAGTAACTCACATTACCTTACCTAGAATTGGAACATCTCTTCTAGACAAGTTAAGTGCTAATGGGGCAAGTACTGGTCACTTAAAGAGAAACACAAAATAAATGAGACCCTAATGTTTATATTTGCATGACTTCAAATACTAATTAATTTTATATTTAGAAATTTTGAAATATACAGATATAGTACATTTTTACTGTTGCTGTGCAATGGACCCTGAAATTTGTCTTTCTCACCTAATGAGAACTTTGCACCCTTTGTTTAGTCTCTCCTCATGTCACTTCACTGGCCTTTGGTGATCATTGTTCTAATCTCAACTTTCATACATATATTAGATTCCATACTTAACTGAAATTATGCAGCATTTGGATTTCTATGACTATATTATTTCATTTAGCCCAGCATCTTCCAGATTTATTCATGTTGTCATAATGACTGAAATTCCATCTTTCAAAAGCTACAAACTATTCTCTTGTGCAGAGATATCACATCTTCAGATGAAGAAAATGACATCCTTGACATCCTGGTTTGCAGTTTTTCTATATGTATACGTAGAAATAGGGGTGCTAAGCCATTATTAATTCTATTTTTAGTTCATTGAGGAAATTTCATGCTTTTCTTATATAACTGGTTTACACTCTAGTATGCTATTTTCATTGAATTATACTTGCTCTTGAATGTTCCTTATATTTATATATTTATTATCATATAATATATTATAAATATAACAAAATATAAATATAATATCCACTATTATTATACATTAATATATTATATTATTTATATATTATATTAATATATTTTATTTTTAATTTATTATATATTTATTTATTTATACTTGCTCTTTACTGTGCTCATTCCTTTCCTAAGTAATAGGTTATTTACTTGAATATTAGACTTTGCTTTAAAAGTATTCTGATATTATTATAATACTTTTCAAGAGAAAAATCAGATAACAAATTTATTTTGAATAAAAACATACCAAGTACATATAGTTAATAAATAAAATTTCTAGACAATTAGATACAGTTTGGAAAATTTTATGCCAAGGGAAAATGGAAAGATCCAGACATTTTAAAAATATTTGAGAGTTTCAGAGTAACTATAGAATATAATTAGCTTGAGGTAAGATATAATAAAGACCTATTTTATTAAAGTTAAAGGAAATTAATATAAGTGAGTATATAAATTTTAATGAGGACCTATTAAGTATTCTAAAATTGAGTAAAAGAAAAAGCATGTTCATAGGCCAATGGCAAACATACTACCAAAACATTAAGTAGAAGGAATGTATGGATAGGTCTGAATTGCATTTTTCTTGAATACAAACTGGTGAAATCATCAGTTAAGATAAATTCTAATCTTTTCAAAAGTGTCTTGCATAGTTTTTACTGTGGTCTGAATGGCTTTATCCCTCTGAAGTGTGTACATTAAAACCTGATGTTTAAGGTGAGAGCATTAAGAGACAAGGGTGAGGAGATGATTAGTGTCTTTATATAAAGAAAGAGTCCCAGTTGGCTCCTTCTGTGATGTGCAGATTCAGCATTCATCCCTTTCACAAAATGCAACAAGAACACATCAGCTTCAAAGCAAAACAAATGTTCACTAGAAACTGATTCTTCTAGTGCCTTTATGTTTGACTACCCAGTCACAAGAATTATGATAAACATGATTCTGTTGTTTATAAATTACCCAATATAAACTGTTTTGTTTTAGCTGTGGGAAGCATCTAAGACAAGTTGAATGGGAACAAATATAATGTCCTTTCCAAATATTTGATATCACCAGATTTCTAATGTTTTAATGTGGAAAACATAATATACAGAGGAAGCTGGGTAATTAATGAATTTTCCAGAGCGCCTGTGAGTATTGAATGGAATAAGACAGACAGTGTTACTGAATTAACAAGGCTAAGACTTGAAACATTCTTACTAGCTCTCTCTATGGAAACTTACCTTTGGAAAGCAGATGCCATATTGTGAAGGATCCCAGACCACATAGAAAAGTCAAAGCTAAGTGTCAGTCTGAGATTTCCAACTTGAATCTCAGTTCGCCATCATCATCAGCCTCCATATACATGGGTGAACAATATCTTTGATGATTCAAATCAGCCTTCAAACAGTCTTACTAAAGCCCCAGATCAGTGGTATGGAGATAAATTGCCCCTATTGCACCTTGACCAATTTTCTGACAAACAGGGGGAGCAAAAAATATTTTTGTTAGCCACTGAGTTTTGGAGCAATTTCCTACAAAATATGACAACTCAGACTCAGAATCCAGTTGATGGTCTGGATGAAAGCTGTTTCCTAGATATACTTGGGAGAGAAGAAAATGTCTAGTGTGCTGACAACTAACCAAGAGAGTTCAGATGGGGAAAGCAATGAGCTTAGATGATTCTTTCAAGAAATTTAATTGAAAATATGTCTCTTCTTTTCATTTCCTAAACTGAAAATGGCTAATAGGGAACATAGATCTCAGAAGGTTTTTCTTGAGCAAAAGAAAATTGAGCATGTTTGTGACATGCCAATAAAATAGAGAGACGGTGGGGGGGGTCCTTTGAGAAAGTGGGAAAGTTGGGTTTTCATTGCCATACAAAGACTAACCACCAGTAGATGAGATTTACTAAGACTGTGAGGAGAAATATTTCTAGTCATAGCAGGTGAGTTGAGTAATCGTCCATGGTGATTCTTCTTTCTCTGGGAAATTCAAAATGAGCAAATCTGCTAACAGAATGAAAGTCCTTGTACTCTAGGAAAGTAAGATGTAGTTGAATGAGAAGGAACAATGAATGTGTTAGGGACAGAGGAAAGGATTAAATGTGGTAAAGTTTACAGAGCTTTGTATTTCTAAGGTCTCCCTTCAGTCCCTTTTATTGCTGAGTTCTTTTCTTTCAGACGTAGTTTTGATGTTTTCTTTTCCAGCGAATCACACATGTATTAAACTTTATACACTTGTGGCATATTTTGTTTGATTGTTCTAAAATAGTAGTGTGTGAGTTAAGGATGTTCAGTCAATATGTATGTTCAATCAATAACTTTGTGTTGTCTGTTCTTGTTTGGCTTTGTTTTTCTGATCAGCCTCAACCTGGAGCCCAGTCTGCGCCTTCGCATGCCCACGGATATTAATTGAATCCTTGCAGAAGTATAGACTAAACAGACTTTGGGAAGTCTCCTGAAGTTGCACTTCCCTGACCCCAGAGGAATTTGAATGAATCATGGTGCTTTCTGTCTGACTTGGCACTGCAGATTTCTTCACTTCTGTTATCTCTGAACCATCTCATGTTAACATGGAACCTCAGGCTGTGCGGGAGAGATATATCTATCCTTGTTTTAGCCCTCAGGCTGCAGTGGACACGTGGCTCCTTCTCATAAATCTTTCTTTGTGTCACACCTGGTAGCAGGGATTACAATTTTAAATGATATTGCTAACTGGCTATTTTCCAAAATACAGTTGTTGGATTTCTTAGTTGTTAATATGTAGATATTATAATCTTGGCAAATTTACCCAGAAGATGTTTTTAAAGATTATGAACTTGGAAGCGATTGGGGGGACTGTTTGGCTTTCAAATTCTCTGTGATATGAAAATGAAAACAGGGTAATGGACACCATGTATTTTTCAATAAGTAAGGAATTTATCTCACTTCATAATTAATGGATCTTTGCAACTAGAATAAAATAATGAAATTCTATTGTCTGCTGGCCAAAATCTCCTGCCCAGAAACAGATTGCCAGATACTCAAGTGAATTAGGGCCAGGCAACCTTTGTGTGGACACCCTGAATATGCACCCACTCTTCACAGCGAGGACTCGCTCTACAAAGAGAAATGGCTTCTGTGATGTGGAGATTCAGCATTCATCCCTTTCACAAAATGCAACAAGAACACATCAGCTTCAAAGCAAAACAAATGCTCACTAGAAACTGATTCTTCTAGTGCCTTTATGTTTGACTACCCAGTCACAAGAATTATGAAAGCTAAGAACTACCTGGCACTACAACAGCCCTTGTCCTGCTGGGTATGACGTGTCCTTCACAGCTAGGTCATGGTATTCCCCTCCTGAATACAATTTTGAAGAGTGACTTGGAAGATGAAAACACTGTGATTTTTGGTGGAGCAAAGAAGAAATTAGGATGTTTTAAATCATTTATTAACATTAAAGTATCAAGAACATTTTTCCAAACCACAAAAAAAGACAAAATGATATGTGGAACAACTACCTTTTCACTAATTACAGCTTTAGCTATTACCTGGATAATAATTATTAGGTTGAACTATCATAAAGTTATTCTTACTTCCTGATAGCAGCATCAAATATAAACCCAAAGCTCTGCCCCTTTGAAGTCTCCCTAAAACTAAACACAAGTTCAAGTCCTCCAAGTTCATTTTTGTATTTTTCTATTGAATTTTCCTCATTCTTTCTAATGCTTCATTTTCTTCCTTATTGCAACAAGTCAGTAGAAACAATTGTATTCTCCTAAAGAAAATTCATGGTCATTTTTGGCTTGGGAATCTTGACAAATGTACAAAATAAGGTTTTCTGGATCAAAGGAAGAGAAAAAGGAAATATTTATTAAACATTTGTAAAGGACAGAGTGGTGATTGGCAATAGTAGGAACTCTTCCAATTATATGAAGGAAGAGTCACATGGAAGAGAAAGAGAAATATTATATGTAAGCTCAGCTCACAGTGGAATCTTGGAGGCTGCTAGTGGTAGTGGAGATAATCATCCATGTATTAATTAATTTATCTGGTCAGTCCCTAAGAATTTACTGAATGTCAAGTATGTGCTGAGCACTCATGGGACAAAAGACTTCAGAATAAGATCCGGAGGATGAGTAAAACTAACTAGGCATGAATGAAGAGCATTGCAAGCAAAGAAAAAAAAAATTTTGAAGACTCAGCAGTGGCCAAAACATGAAACTTCAGAAACTCAAAGTGAGTGTCATTTAGTGATATCAGCAGTGAGGATGTTCTGTAAAAGATGATGGTGCAGTCAAAATGGAGGAGATATGACTGCTACAAGATAGGAGTCTGAATATAACAGCCACATGTCAAACAGCCCAGCACTTGTATCTATGTATAAAGTTTTATTGATAAAATGTCACCTGCTTTCCAATTGCTTATGACTGCTTTCTCATGAGCATAATGTTAAACAGTTAATGTTAAACAGAACTAATCCAAAAGAACTGTTTTTTTTCCCCCATGTTTAGATTAAAAATTTGCTGACCTCATACATAGGGTATGTTAGGAGTTGTGTGTGTGTGTGTGTGTGTGTGTGTGTGTGTGTGTTTATGTGTTTAAAATAATGCAGTTTCACCAATGGGAAAGATACTTGTAACAGTAACTGAATTCACTGAGTAGGGTTTGGAAAATGTTTGAACAGGAGACTCTGAGACACTGAGGTGGCAGGCCCAGTGACAGACAAAGAAGTTTTGATGCTAACTCATTGTGGTCATAGTTTCTATTTCCTTGAGTGGAACATAACACCAATTTTGTCATAAAGGTGCATTAATGTGAGTGTTAAATGTCTACTTTTATTCTTTAGACTATACTGATAAATTATTAATTTTAATTGTATGCATTTTATTATATTAAACAATGAACACCTAAAATAAAAATATATACAAAACTAAAGTGTTAAGTTTTTAACTTTAATGTTTATTAAAAAGCACAAAATTTTTAAAAAAAGAACAAGAGAAAGAAATTCTTACATAAACTTCAGTGAAAATACCAATAGCATGCCACAAAAATATTTTTTCTTCAATGATTACACCTATGACAGTCTTCACATATGACACCAGCACACCCAAGATGAGTTTTTCTATTTCTTGAAATAGTTTCATTGGTGTATTTAAAATACTTTAGGTCTTCACATCACTTTGGTCATATTGACATTTTAAAAGTATTAAATCTTTCAATCCATGAATACAGAGTGTCTTTCCATTTATTTATGTCATTTTTCATTTTTTCTATATTTTATGGTTTATAGCACACAAATTTTTCACTTAAATATTGTTTTCATTTTTAATGCTATTATAAATGAATCTTTTTCATGTGATCCTTTTAAATTATCCTTTGTTAGTGTTTAGGAATGCAAGTGATTTTTCATACTTACTTATAACCTGTGAGTTGCTGAAATCATTTATCAGTTCAGAGATTTTTGTGAAAGTTTTAAAAGTTTCTACATATAAAGATGTATCATTTGTTAATATTGGTTACTATTTTTTATTTCTAATTTAGTTTTTTTTCCCTTTTTTCTTGCTTCATTAATCTGCTTAGGAATTCTGTGATTCTACTAAAAAACTGACACTTTCATTTTATTTCTGATAAGGATAAAAAACATTTAGTCTTTTATTAATAAGTGTAATGTTAGCTATGGGCTTTTCATATATGACTTTTATTATGCTCAGGTCCCAACTTTCCCGAACCTGAACTTTATGACCATTAATAAAGTTTCAAGTATTTTTGTCAAGACACTCACTGTGGTGAATAAAAAGTATTATGTAATGAACACATTTGAAAATGTCCCATGAGACTACTTTTGATAACTTCTGCAAGACAAATCTGTTCTTTGTTAGCAATTATGCAATACAGAGTTACATGTGGAGCAAATGTTGAGCTCTCAGTGTTATTCTGGCTAATCTCTGATTGTTTATATGTTAGTGAAAAAATAATGAACTCCTTTGTTATTATAGAGACAATGACCTTTCATAAGACGAGTATTTTATCCTGATAGTAATGTTCGTGCACAGCTTCACTTTGTAGTGTAAAATTTTGCCTTTAGCTCCTTGCAAGCACAAAATCTATGCATGTTGCCTATGAAAGCTCAAATGTTTGGGAAGTAATCTAAAATGAAAGACAGCCTGAAGGAATCTAACCTGTTTCTCCCTCACTTTCCTGGATATCATGAATAAATATTTCTACTGTATAATTTTACAGGATTTTCCTCTGCCTTTATATATACAGAGAAAGTTTATTTACATTAAAAGATTTACAGTGTGTAATTTATTGGTTATTATTTCTATGCTTACTATTAAATTTATTTTCCTCACTCAATGTAGAATCTCTAAATTGTCACAAAGAAACTCACTTGATTGACCAGTGCAATATAACAGTTAATTCTCTATGTGGAATTAAAGTATTGGTAGTAATCAGAACTCAAAATAACTTTTTAATAATAATGTTTAGCACAATATTGGCCAATGTGTGAAAAATAGTTTTAGCTTTATATACCATAATTATATTACTATTTTAGGTATCCACTCCTTTAAATTATAGAAATGATAATTTTTATAGAAAGTAATAGTGGAAAATATACGCCAGAGGGAAAAATGAGGATAGAAATGTTCATGAATATAAGTACAGAGTCAAAACGAAATACTGGAGTAGCAATTGTGGTCCAACTGTGCTGTGTATTCTGACCCCAGGCAAAGAACTGCTACGCCCTCTTGTGGCATGTGTGGAAAGCACACATCCTGGTAAAAAGTATTTGGATTTTGAAAAGATGCTGCTTTCAACAGAAGAAATAAAAAGACATCTGTGGACAATTCAAGCGATGATGCCTCTATGTCAGGTATAGGTTTAGCATTAACAAGAAAAGGGCAGATGATGTTAGTGTGTAGTAGGTCGACACAGAAAGGCTACTTGGCCACTAAACGCTCAATGAACACAGGCCTGTACACCAACTTTTTCCTAAGATAAAGAAAAGTTCAAAGGAAGGAGAATATTCCAAAGTGATACAAGAATCTTTTCTTAAAAAAGAACCATTTGACTGGAAAGATAAAAGATGAGCACAAAGGAAAATTAACTATAAGGTCAAACTGAATAACGCGGATTGGGGAATTTATTTTGATTAGAAAACATCCTCTGGCAAGAGCTTTTGCACTGGGGACTGACTCAGAGGGAATTTTTCAGACAGGTGCATATTCAATCAAGTAGGAAGGCATAAATCACAGAAAGTCAAACAATACAGCGAGAATTTTGTTTTTATACCTTAAAAAGAAAGTGTAATTGGAGATTTGGCAACCCTGAGTTTATCAACTGCTTTGGGGTTTATACCATTTATTCTACATATGAATAATTGCTGGATACATTTACATTGGGAAATAATGTTAAATATATTGGAGTAAGGAAACAAAATTACTAAATTATTTCAGGAACTTTATTCTGAAAAGCTGTGTGCAACAAATTTCCCTTGAGTGCATATAAATTTAAGTGCTTTAAAAGTGCAATTATACTAAAATACGTGCCTCTCCAGTGCATTCTTACCTCTCCCTTTTTCTCCTACCTCTCATAATTCTATCACAACTGTATTTGTCTGTGTAGCCCCGCACTGGCTACAAATTTGGTGATGACACCGATTCTGCGGCTGTCATTTGCTGCTTTATTTCTAACTCTTAAGATAGTACATTTGACAAGCACTTGGAGGACACTTGATAAATGTTTGTTAATGCTGTACCTTAATCTCTTTTCAAAGACAAATGCCTTGAGATAAGGAGGACAATTTCATCTGATTAAGATGACAAACAGGACCTTGAACGATGAAAGAAGTGAAAAAAAGAAAATGAACATTTTGTAGCAGGAACAGACTGGACTTAACAACTCAATGAATATGTCTGTAAAGGAAAATAAAAAGGTAAAATAGCCGAGGCTTCTAGGGCACGTGCGTGGGAGGCCGGAGGTTGTGGTGAAGACAGTGGGCATTCGGAGCGGTTTGTGTGGGTGACAGACTGAGCTTTGAGTCAAAGAGCCTGAGCTGGGGGCTATTTAATGTGGCGAGAATTCAGGGGACAGAGCAGGTTGGGATTTTTGATTCAGACAAAATCTCTGCAGGATAAACTTGAGATGCAGTGATGGAGAGGCCAGAGGGATGAGCCTTTGGTTATTTAAGCCATCTGGAAAGAGGCTTTAAAAAGGTCTGTTCAGATCTTCTTTTCCTTATTAGAATCAGATTATTTTCTTTGCTGTGTACCCGAATTCCTTATAAATTCTGGATATTAAGCCCTTTCTTGTCCAGTGAGAACTTTGGAAATGTTTTACATATTCTAGGCATTATCTCTTCACTCTGTTATTTTCTTTCATGAGTAGAATTTTTTAGTTTAATATAATTCACTTGTGTGTCTTTAAATTGATAGCTGCACATTTATTTCAGTTCTATTGATAATAGACAAGACATGCAATCAAGTTAAATGTCCATCAATGGATGTACAGAGGAGTAAGATGTGATGTATACACCTAGCGGACTGGTATCCAGCCGTAAAATGAGAAAATCCTATCACTTTGACATGTGGGTGAACTGGGAGGAGATTATGTTTACTACATTAAGCCAGACAGAGAAAGACCAATTCCCCACCATGACTTGTAGATGACATTTGCTGTTGTGATACTGGAAAGGAGAATAGCAATTACCAGGGGTGGGAAAAAGTGGAGAATGGGGAGGGCTTGGTTAATGACACAGGTTACCGTTAGAAGGTTTGGCATTCTCTTTTACAGCATGCTGACTATAATGAATAATAATAATTCCTCAACTATTTTTCAAATAGAGACATAAGATGATTTTGAATGTTCTCACTATAAGGAAATGGTAAAAATATAAGGTGCTGTTAACTAATTATGCTGATTTAAAGATGATACAGCTTACATACATATAGAAACATCACATCATATCTCATACATATGTACAATGTTTCTATGTCCATCACAAATAAAAATAAAGCTATAAGAGTGACATAGTATTATGGTCTATTCATAATTTTTGTTATTTTCACATGTGTATGCTGAGTACTGAATAATAATGTATAAAGATTGTTGGGAACTTAATCTTGTAGGGAGACAAACTAAACAAAGGGGAATTATTTACACACAAATGGATGAGCTACCCAAGCTCCAGTATGTCTCATAAAAGCAGTAGAAAAAGAGAAATCATTGGATTTTACTGAAAAAAAATGTATAACCTCAAATGAACTACTAAGAAATATCAAGAAAAAAAACTATTTAAGGACATTTTAACAAAGAACTATCATGTGTTCTACCGAAATGTTGATCATGTGAAATATACAGAACTGTGTGAACTATTTAGATCGAAAGGATAAATGGAAACATGACAACTAAATGTTATGTATTTCTTCTCTTGCATAGAATATTAATGATTAAGTTAAAGAGAACAATATTATTTCACCTATATTAAGTTCCTGATTTTTCTAAGTACCTACAGTTACATAAAAGTATGTCTTTATTTTTGGAAATACATTCAGAAATATTTAGCGTTAACAGGGAAGTGATGTATACAGCTCACAGATAAAAGCCAAGAGAAAGATAACTAAGCTGAAATGATTAAAAATGTTATCATTTGTAGAAACTTCTCTTGGAGTATGTAGGATTTCATTGTACTAGTCTGGCAAAAACACCACTGGAACATATTTAACTCTTGAAAATAATTGGAATCTTTATAATAAACTCGGAAAACTTTCATTATGGATTAAATAAAATAATACAGTGCTGAGGGTCCTCCTCAAACCTGGCAGGCACTAGAAGTTTCTTATATCACCAAATATATCTATCCCAGAAACACCTAAATTTCTGAAAAATTGTGCAACCAAAGGGCTTACTGGAAAATCATGGCTAGAGGCAGAATACTCAAAATGTGTTCTTCCTTCTAATTGTAGCATTAACAAAAATCATTACAACTAAGTACAAATTTCGACACAGATACATGTCCAGTGGTCTTTCCATCCTTTGTCAGCTCTTACCTTAAACTCCTGATTAGGTGGCTGAAAAAATGGCTTTTATTTTTCATAGAAGCTTCATCAAGTTAAAAATCCGATTTGGGTCACAGACTTCTTAATCCATTTCTTTAAATTTTAAACAAATAAGCAATGTTTAAGAAGATTCATCAGCTACATTCTCACTTTTATCAAATAGCTGACTCTGTAGAAAACACGGATATCAAAACAGCCTCCAAGGAAGGCTTCCTCAGGATTTGAGCTCTCTTATCCTTTCAGTCCTTACATACTAGAAATGGTTTTCTTTAGCTGAGAGAAACCTTACCCTTGCTTACATGCAGACATTAATACATTGAGGAATATTACACATTGAAATGAATTTGATTTCTTTAAAAAGCACAACACAATCCCCCTAACAGATATGAGCAAATTTCTTGCATGAAAACATGCATTGTAGGAACAGATTGTACTGTTCTCTTACTAGGAAGGAAAAAGTCTGAATTTTTTATGATGCATGTAGATAAGCTCAGAAAATTTTTAGCAGGACTAATATAACTAAGCAATAGACTATACTACTGAGAGTCACAGAAAAGCAAATTTAAAAAGGTTCATCTTCCAGGAATGGATGCCATCATCTTATCAAAGAACAACTGGATATCTTCTTCAGTTTGTCTCCAGCCTTCTACAAAGATTACCTATATTCTCATATCAAATCCATGGCTATTGGCATCTTCAGTTATGATTCCTGAGTCCAGCATTCTTTAAAATTGTCTCTATAAACAAAGGGCTTCCATAGTCATTCAAGAAAAGTTCATTCATTAAATCTCGCAACATTTAAGTGATGAGTAGAAGAGAACGGCATGGTACTCAGCTCTAAAATGTTTAGAAGCAATACACAAGCAAGCAGACTCTGAGAAAAGATATTTAATTGGTAAGAGGAGTGCGTGGGAGAGGACCGTGACCACGTGCTCATGCTTTACCTTATTAGAACACCTAGGGGAATGAAGAAGCTATAATAAATAAGTAATTTGGGACTGGTACAGTGATATCAATTGTTTATTAATTCCAGTGCCCTGAGAATTACAGCATTTTCACTTAATGATTCCAGTGATATTCACATTGTGACAACATACATTAATATAAAAATTATTACTTTGATAACTCATAGAGTTCAGCGGTGCTTCTGTGGTTCAAATGGTCATGCACGCATTAGCACCACCCATCTCTTAAATTTTTTCCTCCTTTCATCCAATTAAGTTTGTTTTTTTTTTTTTTTTTTTTTTTGGTTTTTTTTTTTTTTTTTTTTTTTTTGAGACAGGGTCTCGCCTTGTGGTTCAGGCTGGTCCTCAGCTCAGCCTCCAACTCACATCACAATCCTCCTGCCTCTGCCTCCCGAGTGCTGGGATTACAGGCGTGAGCCACCACGCCTGGCACTGTGGTATGTGGTACTGGTTGCTGCTGGGCGTGGGTCTCCACACCCAGTATTGTTATGTGGTTACCGGGGAATCGAACCCGGGCCCTTGCGCTTGCAAGACAGGCGCCGGAACCACTGAGCTAACTCCCCGGCCC
>PVIR01037552.1:0-15046 GCA_004026965.1 Petromus typicus | reverse complement strand
GTTCAATATGTGTTCACAGTAGTCTTGCACACTGATAATTTCTTTGTGTAATAGAGGTGACATAGGATGTATTTCTGCTTTTCAAAAGGAATTTGATGACTGAAATGGTTCCACTGCAGCTGAGCTAGTCTCAAACATTGGATACCAGGTGCAAAATCATTGGTTACACAGGACTCTGGTTTCTTGAGTTTTTCAAAATTGCTCAGACTCAAAGACATTTCCTATAGAGATCCACATGTGACAGAAGGCTCAAATCAAGATTGCTAATTTATTTATTGAATGCTCAGGAGGTCCAGTTACTGTTCTGACTTAGCACATGCTCTCTCTTTGGGTGTTGGAGTGTGAGGATGTTTTCACAGTCCTCTCACCAATGGCATGAGGACTGCAGGTATATACTCAATCTTTTCCCTCTTTTGTTTAGGCAGCCAGAACCGAGCATTGTTTCTCAAAACCAAGAACATATGCCGATGGTAAACTAGAAGTGAAATAAGACTTGTGAAAGACCTCTTAATAAACAAAGAATCCAAGAAAAGAAAGGTAGTCAGAAGAGGTAACAGACACTGGTAGCACAGGTACAACTTCCAGAAAGGCAGGCATGTGGTGCCTGCAGGTGTCTCACACCCAGCCACACCTGCATCTTCAGGTGTTTGACCTGTAGATTCATCTGTCTGATGCCCTTTGCTCATCAGGCCCTCGGACCTTCCTGGGTCTTCCTGGGGTGTGTTGGCATCTCTAGTTTGGCTACATGCTATCTAGGCCCAAGATTCTTTCATTTCTAGGGTAGTGTGGACTTCCTAGTCTAATCTCTTTCATATTGTTGTTTCAAATGTCAGAGGACAATCTTATCATCTTATTTCTACAGTTTGGCAGAGTTGTAGGGCAGACAGATCATAATTTTGATAAAGGCAGCATTAAGATCAAGGATTTTATTCTGTGAGACTGAGGGGCAGTTTCAGTTGAGATTCATGCATATCTGAAGGGATAAAAATACAGCGTTGGTCACTGTTTCCTGTTTTGAGTTTATCTGATTTGCCTCTCTTTGAAAAATTCCTACTAGATTATTGCCAATTTTGGCTTTATATATTCTCTATAGTTGGTGGTTGCTTTTATCGCAGTAAGTTCTATTATTTAGAAAATTTCCTTCCTTATTCCATTATGTTCATTATGTTTCTGTTTTTTTCTTGCATAGATGCTTGATTTCTTAATGTTTAAATAATTTCCTATGCATATTCAAGAGTTTACATTTCTTCAAATATATTTGCAGATCCAAATTAAAGAGTAAGAAGCCTGGTAGTTGGGCAATGATAGAGGAAAGGGAGGGGATTAAGAAGCATGCTCAGCCAGAGTCTCTGGGACCATGATGGATTCAGTAAAGGGACAGTGGGTTAATCAAGTTTTTCATGTTAGTTGAAAATGATCAGATAAATATGTATGCATAAGTGCTCGTCTTCACATGGCCCACAGCTAGTTGTGATACATTAATTAATCTGCATCAATTGACTGTATAGTATAGCCACACCTGCAGGGGAGAGAAATCAACCCTTAGACTTCAGAGCAGTGTGTCCAAAGACTGGAGATGGCCTGTATCCCTTTGTACATTTCTGTACTGGGTGATTGTTGAGAATTTAGGTCTTGCAATAAGCAAACCCAGCCAGAGTGAGGCAGAGCAGATGAAATTTGAGGATCACAGAGGCAGGAAAAAAAAAAAAAAAAAAGTAAAACACAAAAGGCAGTTTGTACAATAAGTACTTTACTCCAAAAATTCTAGGAGAGACTGAAGAGAATGAAGGGTTAAAAATTATCCAAGACAAACAGCAAGCGAGTCTTCAATAGTTTTATCCGTTTAAGTTCCCTAAATTTTAAGTTTTCTGGAGTACTTAATTTCTTTCCCTTGGATTCTTTTCCACTAAATTCAGGTTGGAACAAGGTTGAAACCTTGGTTGGAACAAGAATAGGGAGCAAAATGATGATGTTTAACTTGACAATTTACTGATTATTTTTATATTTTGTTAACACTGAAAAATCGGAGTGTCATCAGACTTTAAAAATATATATGCATCTTATTTTTGTTGGTTAATTCTTTATCCCAAAGAAGTGCCCTGTGAGGATTAGAATACTTGGCCGAACCCCTGAATTATGCCTACCACATGCCGGAAGCACCCTTCCTTTTTCCCTTCCATTTATATTAGTGAGCAATGTCTCCAGAGTTTGCCAGATGTCTCTCGTGAGAAGGGAGTGGGAAAATGACAAGCTGAGAATCAACCTATTTCAATATCCAATAACTGAGTTTTTATAAGAGGGAGGCATGTGAAGCTTGGCTTGTATGTTGCACATATAAAATAACACTCACTTTCTTGTGCTAGTAATGAGTTAAAGATTTTATTATCATGTGCTTGTGACACATAACAGATACATTCATTATGACATACTGATACATATGCATCATGTACCTTGATCCTTTTTACTTACTCTTCCTCTGCCTTCCCTCTGTCTCCTCTATCTCCAGATCCCCTCCCCTTTTGTACAGTCTTCTTGTTTCCTATCATCTTTATTTTTCTCTTCACATTATTTGTAGTTTGGATTTCTCATATAAGAGAAATCATGTAATGTGTAACTGCTTGTGTCTGATTTTTTTTTAAAATTTCATTTAGAACTATAGATTCAAGGAGCATTCATTGCCCTACACATGCTCCAAATTAATCCTTCTTTTTGGCTGAGTAGTACTCCATTGTGTATCTACCTTAGATTTTCTTCATCTGTTCATCTGTTCATAGATATAAAGGTGCTTCCATAATTTACCCATTATGAATTGTGAGGCTATGGAAATGAGTATGCATGTAACCCTGTAACACAATATCCTTTACTCTTTTAGGAAGATACCAGAAGTGATACAGCTGGATCAAAGGGGATTACTATTTTTAGTTTTTCATTGAATTTTCATACTGATTTCTATAAAGGTTGTGCTCTGTACACTTTTCCTTCAGCCATGTATAGAGGTTCCTTTTCCTCATGATCTCAACAGCATTTTGTTTTTAGCTCTTCGTAATGGCCATTCTTTTTAGTGTAAGAAAGAATCTGAATTGTTTTAACTTGCCTTTAATAACTACCTTTTATTGGCAGCCTGCTCAAGAACTATCAGTTTCTCATTTGTGATGCAAAAGATTGATCAAAGAAATATATGGCCTAGTCTCTTTATCATTGAGAAGATTATTAGATTAACCAGAAAATGTAAATTCGGGTAGTTTGTGGAACTTGAGGCCTGGCTCGCTGACTGCGCGGCGTCGGCGCACTCGGTGTGAAGTGCAGCGCGTGAATGAGGAGCGCACCGTGCCTGGTAGAGTGAGCACACACGTTTCATCTTGTTTTCCTTTGTTTATCTGCTGCTCCATGGGGGAGTTTCTGAACGTGTTAAGAGAATAAAGTGGGAGTCGTTCCACCTGGGTTGGAATTTAGCTCCCTTGCTTCCTGGAGTTGCAATTGTGCGCAAATTTGATAATCTATGAGCACAGATCTCTTGTTTGTAAAGTACAATAGTAATTGAATAATGATAGTATATATCTCACAAGAATGTGATATTAAATTAAGAAGCTAATACAATACTTAGGAATGGTTACCTACATTATATAATACATCTGGTTTTTATCTGTTTTATATTAGCTGAAGTTACTTGTTTTCTGTGTATTTAACTGACCTTATGGTAAGAGTAAAAGTCATATAAACAATTGTAATATTTTAAATAATAAATGTAAAGCTAGAAAATTGTTTTAATCTCTGAATTTATTAAAATATTGTAACTTATACTATCAGTATAAATTTCTCCATTAATGAATAGTTAAAGAGGTTTACTTTGAATTATAATAATTCCATTGCATATTAAAATATCTTGGAATAAAATATTTTGAAAATTACACTTTGAGAATTTTATTTTAATTGCCTATTTTTAAAAAGTTAATACAGGAAATTCACATTTAAGAGCAATAATTTTCTTTTTTTTTGAGACAGGATCTCCCTTTTGTAGCTCAGACTGGTCTTGAGCTCAGCCTAGAACTCACAGCAATGCTCCTGCCTCTGCCTCCCAAGTGCTGGGATTACAGGCATGAGCCACCACACCTGGCACTGTGGTATGCAGTTCTGATGACTGGTGGGTGAGTCTCCATGCCCAGCATTGTTGTATGTGGTTACTGAGGATTGAATCTGGACCCTTGCACTTGCAAGGCAGGTGCCAGAACCACTGAACTAAATACCCAGCTACGAGAGCAGGAATTTTATAAATACTCTATTTTAAAAAATAAGCTTTTGTAAATATTTTTCTAATATGCCATTCAGAGACTTCTTGTCTCGGATCCTAAAATCAGAGAGAAAAGGCAAATGTTTCTGTGAGGTTTCCATACATTTATAAAATTCTCTGTAATCTGAAATGTGTAAGAGCAAATAGGGCAAAAGTAGAGATAAGCATACATCGCAAGAGACCTATTACTAATTCTTTATCCTTAATATCTTCAAGAGGAAGGTAGTTTTCATGCTTAAGATTTAAAAAGATCTAGCAAAAATTTCCATTTTCCCTCTTACTCTTAACTAGAATAAAGACTCTCAGTTCTTAACTCAAAAAAATTTTGAGAATAAATAAAATAAAAATACAAATGCATCTTTAATCAAATTAGAAGTTGAATAGTGTGTGCACATTTCAAGAAAGACACTATCAGGTGCAGTACATGTTAAATACAGCTTTGGGATAATAATGAAAATGAACCCAGAATACAGAGCCAAGCAAAGTGTACTCTTCTGTAAAGTTATGAGCACATCCTATAGCAAAACAAACAAACAAACAAACAAACAAACAACCCCAGAAAACCCAAGAAAAGAAAGAACACAGTGAAATTTTGCCAGAAACCTAGATTGCTATGGAATCTCAAGAAGCTATCTGATTTTGAAAAAGAATCACAAGGTGTACTATTTCACAGGAAGTAGCAAGGTGGTCAGTATCAGCCAACGTGTGTGTTTTGGAAGAAGTAAACACTGATATTCCAGTTTTAGTACCTGGGAGCTTCTGCAAGGTCATAGTGTGTCCTGGGCATCTTTTCCTAAATAAATCTCCTTCAAGCAAATGTCCTAATAAGTCATTTCACTAAAGTAATTATAAGAATGACCTTCAATGTGAAGTTGTAACTTTGAAGATCATATGAAAATATGAAAAAATTAAAAGTTAAAATGATTGATTGATGCTAAATTCTTATTATAAATATATTATAGCATCCCAAGGGAAACAGTACAATCCATGCTCAGGTGAAAATTCACAGACCCAAACACATACCAATAAAAGAAATAATTAAGATAAATTCAAGTAATATAAATTAAAATGCTAACTTATGCTAGAAAATAAACAAGATAGATGTAGAGAAAGCAAAAGAAAGTCAGCAATAATAAAAGCCAAAATTAAGTAATCACAAACCATAATATAGAGAAAGTAGTAACTTAGCCAGAATTAAAACAGAAGAAAAAGCAAAATGTAGATACAGCAGATGTAGAGAAATACCACAAATTCAAGGGAGAGTAACAGTTATGGAATGTAAATTTTTCTTAACACAAAAAGACAAAAAAGAACAATAACTTTCAAAGTTTTGTAGCTTTATAATACTGAGTATCTTCAGTAAAACAAGAAAAATAAAAACCGTTTCAAAATAAAACAAAGTTGCATTTTCTGTTTCAGAAGGTTTTTTTTTCTGCTTTAAGAAGGTAATTATGTAGGAGTTTATATTTTCACTGTGTTGCTATCTACGTTTTGCAAAGTTAAATTTTAACACTTCTTTTTGAGATGTATGGTTATGAATAAGTTCAGTCAATCTGTCTATCTTGGTGATATGTGTCAGACAGAGAAATATCTTTATGACTACCACCCTATATCCATGTTCTGTAAGCTTCTTTATCATGTCGTTTCCAGGGCTGTTTAATTTTCAGTATTCTGCTATTATGTAAGAATATTCATAACCATAACTTTAGCACCAAATCGATCCTTTTCCTAGTCTACAAACTGTACTTAAAATTTACTTTAGGAACATTTCTCCTTTGTTGATAGTTTGCCTGAGCACCCCATTCATAGTGCTAATGATCTGGGCATAAACCACACAGGAATGTTTATAAAGTTGGGAAAACTTCTTGAACTTTACTGTCACCTCATAAATTGGAAAATACATCAGCTTCATGCTCCTCTCTCTACAATTTTGTCCATAGCAGACATAAATTAATTAATCCTACAGTTTTATCCAACTGTTCCTAGACTCACTTCCAAAGTTCTAGTCTATAAATCACCCTAAACAACTATCTTTAGTCAAAGATTGCACAAGTTTAGAAATTATTCCATCATCTTTGCTTGGTATATTATGCTTGGCTTAAATGGGGATTAGTCCAGACTAATTAAATCAAAGTGTTTATGAAGTTATACTATATTTTAAACATTAGGCTTCAGGAAACTGATTTCATTACTACTTTTTTGCTTTAGAGTTTTAACATAAGTGTTTTTTCTGAAATAATATTCATATATATGCATATTTATATCAAATGTAAATTTTCTGAGGGCTCTGAAAAATAATCCTTTTATCCTATTCCTCTAATTATTGTCTCTCTTCAGTGTAACTGCTTGTGATACATAGTTTGCTTAGTTATTGCTTCTTTATTTCTAGATAATTCATCTATCTCATTTTTCACTTTTAGCAATAATTATTGATTCTCCTTTAAAAAAGCATCAACATTTTTTCATCTCTTCTTCCACCTCCCATAACTTGGTACACACACATACACACACACACACACACACACACACACACACACACACACACACAACTTCTAATCTTGCCCAACTCCCAATGTAATTGTCATAATTTTATTTAGACAAATATTAGGTTTTTACATTATTTAAGTATGGGAAGAGTTGAGCTGAGTGCCACAATGTGCTTTTTGGCAAACTTTTATCTCCTTGAAATTGACTATGTGTTAGGTTGTGGTGTTTGCTTAGATCTATATACTTAGGAAAGTGTACATACACATTGTTTCCCCAATTGTGCTGTTTTCTCGTAATACAGAGAAATGTCAGGTAGACTCCCAGTCCTCCTGCTCCAAGAAGGTACCTCCATGCTGGTAGCTTTCTGAGTTTCCACCCAGCTATGATACTGAGCCATTCATCCATGGTTTCATTTTTTTTTTGCTTTTCAAGCTCAACTTTTATTTCCCAGATCGTTTGTCTGGCTTGTTCTTGGATTATCCCTTTTTATTGAAGTCTTTCTTTGAGTAGCATCCAGAGCATAAACTCTTTTTTTTCCCCCTTTCAACTTCCCTTTACAAAAGCATGCTACTTATCTAAAGGAATGATTCTTCTGTCTTAGCACTAAACTTTAATTCACACAGGTCCAAATTTACAAAATCTTTTCTTCTCTGAAATTTTTTAATGCTTTTTGGTTTTGTCTTCTAGCTCCTAAATGTGGATGTTGAAAACTCATATGCCATTCTGTATCTTCATTTCAGGTGAAATCTGTTTATCTCCGTAAATAGATTTGGAATGTTCTTTCTGCGCTACAGGGGTTTAAAAATTTCCTGGTTAATGTGGAACTGCCTTTTCTTTGGGAGTTCTCGTTCTTGAGTCTTTCACTGGAATTTTTCAGTGTCAAAACCCAACCCCTCCAGTTCTGCAAAATATTCTTGAAGTTTGATTTTCCCTCTTTGTTACTGTTCTGTCTTCAAGTGGAACTTCAAGTGCAGAGATATACTTGCTTCATTTTTCTAATTCTCTTGCAATGTTTATTGAATTTCTGTATTTTTCTGTGTTTTATTCTACTATTAACCCTTCTTCAGAGTCTTATCTTCTTGTTGTCATAACAATTCATAATTGCTCTTCCTTATTATATAATAATTTCTAAAACATCTTATTTTGAAATTTTGAAAGTGTGTCTCTCTTTTAAAGCAGAGCATTCATCTGTCATTCTGAAATTCATGACTTTTTAATTCTTCTTTTAATTATTTACATGATTCTGCTTCCTCCATGTTGCTTGCTGACTTGTTAAGTTCTTTGTATTTCACTTCAGAACTCTCATCGCTGATGATCCTCAATTGTGGTTGATTCACTAATGGGGAAGGAAAAATGAGTTGGAAACTGAGATATTGAGTGCAGTTCATCAGATGAGATCTGAGGATGATCTAGCTGAGCAATTCTGTTGGTGGAGACAAAGTGTTAGTAACAACATTTCCTCTTTGGCTCAATTTTTTGGGGTGATCTGTTCCAAATCTTCCCTCAAATACAAAAATTCTGCACCTTGTATATTGTTTTAAAAATAAAAGTTAGGGAGTCTCATATTTGTCTTTTAAAATTTGCTTAATTTCCTTTGCTCATTCTTTTATCACTGTGACTTCTCCTCCCCAGGCAGACTTAGTATTCCATAGAAAAGCCATTGTTTCCCTGTGAAGAGAATGGTCTCCCCATCTTCCACTGCGGTGGCTGCAGTAGGTTGGTCAGCTGCTTCATAGGCAGCTTCCTATTTCCTCCTCCTCAGGACTCCATGAGGGCCAGCATTCTCCTCCTCAGAACTCTATGGTCCAATGAATTCCTGAATTTTTTCTGTTGTGAAGTGTGAAATAGCTTTTTAGGTTTTCTCCATGATATCTTAGTAATTTATGTCACCTGGTGCTCTTCTGTCTGGCTGCTTTCTTTTTCCCTATTATCTAAGGTTTGGTTTTTACTTTGTAAGTCATTTGCTGTCATTCTTCTAAGTTTTCATAAAGAAAGAAGCATAAGAGTATGTATATGTGCAGTCTGCTATTCTTTTTATAAATATGAATACTAGATTCAGGACTTAAATCTGAGAAACAATTTCAAAGTGTATATTACATACAAGATTCAATGTAAAATAGATATAGGCAAATCTTGTGTCATATTTAGGGGAGGTGAGATATGGACATAGCTTACTTTACATATTTATCAGTAATTCTCGTCCTTTTTATTGCCATTTCCAAAGGGTTCCATTGGGCTGAAAATAACATATATTCTAAGTCAGTGCTGTTCAAACATAATTTAAAAGATTATCCACTTTTTTAAAGAGTTTACAGGAATGTTTAGAATAAACTTATATATGGAATATACTTTCTGATTAAGTAAAATTAAGTGAAATTTAAATGAGTAATAAATTATATAATGTAATTTCTGTGACTGTATGATTAGTAAACAAATGACTAGTATATCATCAGGGTGTTTTTAAAAATAATAATGATGAAATAGCTGCCTGTGAACATATTCTTCATTTTTTGATATGAGTATGAGTATATTCATGTAGATATCATGTGGATATATAATAACATTACATATGATATTGCCATATATATTACTATTATGAGCTATAAATATGATATATATATCATATTTTTATATATCATATTTATATTTATATATGTATATGTGTGTGTATATATATATATATCTTGTATCTTATATATATATATATATATATATAAAAGTATAAGAAATAGAGACATAGTCAGTGAACAAGTGTTCCTCTTTATGACCCTAACCTTAGGTTGCATAAGATTAGAGTTAAGAAACATTGTTTTCTATAAGTTATTTCAATATATGTTGACCCCAACTAATGCCAGCACAAGCAGAAAAAAGCATCTGCCCCATCCACCATAATATCTTTAATTTCCTCAAATTTCCTTAAAGAATGGTCTTCTTCATAATTAATTTCTGTATTTATTTCTTTGCAAATATTGAACTTTTTGGGACATAGTAACTGGAACAATATATCTAATGAAATCTATTGTTTAATTTCATGTGATAATCTCATAATTCTTATCTGGTAATTTTTCCATAGATGGCCAGATGGCTTAGTAGTATAATATATGAGAAAATAAGCTGTCTGCAGATATTAAAAATGGCTTGCTTCTCATAGAGATTCATTCCACTTAACCACAAAAGAAAGCCTATTAATTAGACTTCTGAATCCCATTAGGAAAAACAAATACCAATACTTAACTGCTCAAATATGACATGATAGAAAATTGCTAACATAATTAGATTTTTAATAGTGTTAATGACTCTTGTATCTTATTAATAAGAATTAAAACTAATGTAATATTATATGAAGAAAAATTGCCACTGTATGCTCTTCTACAGGGAAATGTAGCACGATTATGTCTATTTCCACATGAAAGGGTTTTAATTTTTATTCCCTTGCAGTTGTAATATAACTCACATGTTTCCTCAGCTTAATATATTATCCCTGACATTATGTGACAGAAGGTCCTACAAGTACACTATTTAGGTCTGCAGTCTCATTAGATATCCCAAGTCAAGCATGATGTTGACTCTGACCATAAAACTACGCGAATGAAAGGTTGCAGTGTCTTTTCTTTGGCCTCTATTTCTACCTTTTTAATGATTATCACTCTTGCAATGCCTTGTTTCAACCTCTTTCAATTTTCACATTTATTAGTCAGCTGCATTTAGTGTTTGTGCTATACAATTTGTCATTTTTGACATGCTCTCTCCTTCTTTGGTTATGCTATGGACATAAAGAATGTGTTTCATTGTTCAGTGAATATGTTTTAGCAATTAATAAACCAATATTCACTTAGCATTTCCTACTCATCCATTGTGTTGGAGACATTGGCTATCACAAGAGACATGCCCCTTATACTCAGGGTGTATTTATTCAAATTCTGTGAATATTTTAGCAAATTTTCTTTCTTCAAACTTGGAAGAATGATATTATATTTCTACATACCTGTTCAGCTAGCTAAATTCACCATCCTAGCTGCCACAAAGACAGATGGATGCTGGTTTCAAACTAGACACCAAGGAGAACATCTGTGAAAATAACCAATATTTGACACAAATGGTTTGTCAGTCTACTGTCAGATTTTGCAGATAGGTACAGATTAGAAAAGATTTAATGGTGTGACTTATGAGGTAACCAAGATTGCGTTTCTTCTCTCTGTACTTGTATGTAACTAATGTAATCATGCCAGCAAGTAGACTTATACCACTCAGAGTGTGTGGTCCATGGCCACTGGCATTAGCATTTCCTAGGAATTTCCTAAAATTGCAAATCTTGGCTACCATCAGCATTTTCTGAAAGGTGATCCACAACTCTATATTAGGGTTTGTTTTTGTTTTTACTGTAACAATTCCTGTGGGTGGGTAAATTTACAAAGAAAAAAGCTTCTTTAGCTTATAGTTTTGGAGGTTAAAAATTCAAGCAACAATACTTTGGCTCTGTCAAAGACTGTCTTGGCAGATGGCAACTTAATGGTCTGAAAATAGAGAGAGATGACATGGTATCACTTCTCACTGGGACAAAATACCCAACACCAAACCTTACAAAAACAGAAGTTTATTTGGGCTTCTGTTTTTAGTCCATGGTTGGTTGGCTACTAGTCTGAAATGACTTCGTGAAAGGACCTGGTTGGAAACAGCTGCTCATTTTAAGGTATCCAGGAAACAGAGAGGGCCTGACCAGGGAACAAGAAGACACCCTCCGTGCCATTCCCCACTGACCCACTTCTACCCCCCACCACTGAATATGTGATACTTTTCAGAGAGATCAGAGCTGAACTAAAATGTCTAACAAGATGGCTACCAAGGGAACAGAAAGGGGACATCTTTCCGACTCCTATGAAGTACCATCAGCACTTAACAGTGCCATACAAGGGACCAGGCCTCCCACATACAAACCTGTGATGTTTGCACACAAACCATCTCCAAATCATGGTATTCCTCAGGTTGTTTTTATGTTCCACACTACTGAAGAAGTATTAGAGTCTGTATAAAATAATATCACTGCACCAAGAAAACAGGAGGCAATGATGTTTGTCTTAATTTATTTGATTGGTGATAGCAAAACACTATACCCTAGTGGTATAGGAACAACCGACATTTATAGTTCTGGAGATAGAAGTGTCACATCAAGGCCCTGGCAGATTTCAGGTCTAGTGAAAGCTCACTTTCTTAGTCAGTCTCATTTCAACTTCAAATGTAAGAGATTTGGGAAGGCTCTGCGCACATGAGCTAATCACCTTTCAGAGTCCTTCTTCAGATGGGTGTGATGGTGTATGCCTGTGAATCCCCGCCTTCTGGGAGGCTGAGCCTGGAGGGTCACAATTTTGAGTCCAAGTTACTGACTCAGTGATACTTTGCCTCAAAGAGTACTTCAGTGTAAGGGTTTAGTTCTCAGAAAGGAAAGAGAGAGAGAGAGAGAGAGAGAGAGAGAGAGAGAGGCACGCACAGAGACAGACAGAGAGACAGGAGAGAAAGAAGATCCTTTGTTCATATGAAACTAGTCCCTTGAAGTTAAGGAATTTGACATATGAAATTAGAGGGAAACCAGAGTGCAGACCCTAGCACAGCTGCCTTAGTCAAGCCAGGTCTTCGTGAAAGGATCTGTTTGGAAACAGCTGCTCATCTTAAGTTATATAGTGTTCACCTCAGAGTGCAATTTAGACGGCACTGTTGCAAACTAAAGTTATTTATGAATAAAGTAATCAGCATAATGAAATAACTTGAAATTCCATGCCGTGATTCTGAACCCTGCTCGCATATTTAGAGTTGGCTAAGGAGCTTTAAAAAATACCAGTGTCTAGGTCCCACCTCGAGAGATTCTGATTTAATTTTTCTGGTAAGTTTCCTGGGCATCATGATTTTTAAAAGTTCCCAGGTGATTTTTCATGTGCAGCCAAGGTTGAGATCCACAGATAAAATATGAGAAACGGTTGGAGCAATTTAGGTTAATTAACTGAGGAAAGGAAGTCTTCTGTGGAGGATGATAGGTATGCCTTCACACACCTATGGGAAATTGTAGAGATTTATTTTAGTTTCTCCAGGAAGTAGGATTGGACTCAGGAGAGACTTGATGATTGCAGACCCATCTGAAAGGAGTTTTGGTAATTTGAGTCTCGTGCACTGACAGTGGAGCTTCTGAAGGTGCTTATGTGGGGGTCCCACGAGCAGAGGGTCTTGCAGCACTCTTTAGGATATTCATTCTTTCTCTGTGGGCATTGGGATGAGGAGGATATGATATCACCACATCAGAGAACAGCAGCAACAAATGGGTGGGTCGGGTGCAGTGGCACATGCCGTTAGTCCCAGTACTTGGGGGCTGAGGGAGGAGGATCTCTGTGAATGTGAGGCCAGCCTGGGCTAGGTAATGAGTTTGAAGCCAACCCAAATGACATCACAAGGCCCTGTCTCAAAACAAAACAAAAAAACCAAATAAGTGAATTTAGTGAGCACCGAGAAGTCCTTCTCATGTTGAGAAGTTTACATCAACTACAGGTTGAGTATCTTCTACCCCAAATACTGATGTTTGATATGTTTTATTTATTTGGATTTGAACTATATTTGCATATACATAATGAGATATCTATAGGAAGGGACTCAAATCCAAGCACCAAGTGCTTTGTGTTTCAGACATGAGCCATAATCGAAAAATGCAGTGAATGTTTACAATTTTTAGATGTAAAGATACATTGTCACTAGCTCTGCCCCAAACACTACACTCCTATTTGAAGGCACTTTGCCATCACTCTTGCCACTTTCTGGAATGGTTCTGGAGGGCCCCTGGGTGAGTGTATTTAGTTGTGCAATTGCAGCTATTTGGATGTCAGGAATTCATTTAAAACATTTACCTTTCAAAGTCCTTTGGACTTTGGGCAAGAGCCAGAGGTGCATGGTACCAAATAGAGTGACTACGGTGGGTGAGGGCACACCACCATGTTTTTGTGAGCCAGTCTTCCTACTGGGTGGCACTTGGTAACAGACATTGACTGTATTATTTTTTTTTAATCAAACTTCATGAATACATAAATGAGGACTTTCAGAATTGCTTCCAGAATGCCAAGAATAACAGGATAAGCTTGTTTTAATCAATGGGGAATATTTTGAGGACAAGTAATGACAAGATATCTTTTTCTGTAATAAAATTTTTAATTTAAACTTTCACCATATATTTGGATCACATCTGTGTACTGTGTATTCATTTCCTCCAAGTAATGTCATGCAATAGTGTTTTTGCACTTGGAACCCCTCACCTGACACCAGAAGTGCTCACAAAGACCAGTTTAATGGTTACAGTGACTGTTTTCTAAATGAACCCCATAAATATTAAAGGACATTTGAAAAAATTCTTGCTTGAAGCACAGAAAATAGAATGCCATTGAAAGTATAAGCCTGAGTTAAAGAAACTAGAATCTTAATTAAAATAAATAAGTAAATAAGAGAACGTGTACTAAAACCAGGTAATTTGTAATACCAACACATTCTGTGACAATTCCTCCCCCCCACTGTGATTGAAAGCATATTTGTTTTTGCTCTCTGTTTTTTTAAAAATTGTAATCTATGCTAGTATTGCAGAACTAATTATGAGTCGCCCGAGTGTAACCAAGGATTGCTGAGGGCTCCTGAAATAGGACAAAGGAAATTCATTAAGAAATCATGTTGAGCTTATGATTTCCAAAGGTCATTAGCATTACTAACCCAGAGAAGTCCATGGCCTGGGCTGACACCAAATCCCATAATTTACCAGTTCCAAGGCTCTGCATCTTTGGTTATTGCCTGGACCTTCTTTTCCCTAAGTAGAAAGTCAGCTAATTTCTCCTCAGAGACTCTATGGTTTGTGCACAATCTGCCACAGTTGCACTAATCTCTTCCTCTATCCAAAGATACCAAGATTAGTGCACATCTTTGAGGTTAGACACCGGTATCTTCACTTTAGTTCAAGTATGTAAATGTATCGTAACTTTGAATCCAAGTTGTCACCTTACTCTGTTTTCTCTCTGAAAAGCTACTGGTTTGGGCAGATTTCTTGATAAAGGCAAGTTATAAAAAATGTAATCAAAGGTAAGTATCTTCATGTATATTAAAATGACTCCAGGTCTTCTTGTCAGAGAAAAAGAACAGAAAATTGGGGCCATAGGACATTTCCTGGCTGTATGAAGATATCAAAGAACATTTATTTCTTGGTCTTTTTAAAAAATAAGGAATAATATCACCTTACTAATGGATATGCTCTCTTCC
>PVIR01037551.1:0-15060 GCA_004026965.1 Petromus typicus | reverse complement strand
CTCGCTTTGTGGTTCAGGCTGGCCCTGAGCTCAGCCTCCAACTCATATCACAGCAATCCTCCTGCCTCTGCCTCCCGAGTGCTGGGATTACAGGCGTGAGCCACCACGCCCGGCACTGTGGTATGTGGTACTGGTTGCTGCTGGGCGTGAGTCTCCACACCCAGTATTGTTATGTGGTTACCGGGGAATCGAACCCGGGTCCTTGCGCTTGCGAGACAGGCGCCAGAACCACTGAGCTAACTCCCCGGCCCCCAGCCTGCTCATTTTTGATAAAGAAGCCAAATACCCTCAGTTGAGGAAAGATAGCCTCTTTAATAAATGATGCTGGAAAAACTGGATTTCAACCTGCTAAAGATTAAAACTAGATTCATGTCTTTCACTCTGTACCAAATTAAAATCAAAGTAAATTAGGGATCTAAATATTAAAACAAAAACACTAAGCCTGCTGCAAAACAGGTTAAGTAGAAGTCTCGGAGACATTGGCATAGGGAAAGAATCTATGAACAAAACCTCAACAGCATGAGAACTAGCAGAAAGAATAAATATTTGGGATCTGATCTTATTAAAAATCTTCTGCACTGCAAGAAAAACCACCAACAGAGCACAGAGACAACATACAAGCTGGGGAAAATGTTTACCAGTTATTCCTCAGACAAAATACTATTCTCTAGAATATATTAAGAACTGTAAAAAGTCAGCCTTTCCAAATTTAAAGACTCAGTGCAAAAATGGGCATCTGACATGCACAGACATTTTTCAGATGAGTAAGTAAAGGCAGCTAAGAAACGTAAGAAAAAATGTTCAACATCACTGATTATTCAAGAGATGTAGATAAAAACAACATTGAGATTGTATCTCACTCCACAAAGAATGGCTGCTGTCATGAAATCAATCAATAACAGATGCTAGTGGGGTTGTGGCAAGAAAGGAACCCTTCTCCATTGTTGTTGGGAGTGTAGACTGGTGTAAGCATTGTGGAGATCAGTGTGGATATTCCTCAGAAAACTGGGATTGGAAGTCCTATTTGACCCTGCCATTTCTCTGCTAGGTATACACACAAAAGAATTAAAAGAATCATATTACAGTGACATACGTGCACCTATGTTTATATAAGCTCAATTTGTAATAGCCGTATCTTGGAAATAGCCAAAATGCCCATCAACTGGAGCTAGAAAAAGATAAGTTTTTAAAAAATAAAATGGAGTGTTACTCAGCCATAAAGAATGATAAATTTAAGTTGTTTATACTCAAATGGATGTACTTTGGGGACATATTCATAAGTGAAACAAATTTGACACAGATATTTAAATATTATATCATTCTTTAGTATGAGAAACTAGAGGTATAAATAAGGTCCAGAATGTATGATTGATATTGTGGAATAGGAAGAATATGTTCAAAGAGAAAAAGTAAAGTACGTAGGGGAAAATGAAGGGAAAGCAAAACTATGATAGTAAAAACAAAAAAATGGAAACAAAGCTTTTGTATATGGGGGTTGGAGTGTGGTAGTGTGGGCAGGGGAAAGGGAAAAAGTGAGAATCAGTAAGTGTCATGTAAAGGTACACATTTTTAATGTTGAATATGATCATATTATATATGTAAAATGTGCCAGTAAGATCCTAATGCTTTCAAATTAAAAAATAAATCTCAGTTTTATTCAAATCAGGAAGACACACAGAAGACTATAATTTCAAGATTTCCTTGAAGATATGAAGAAGCCACCCATTTCAGTAAGAGGAAAGTGCAAGATAGGTCCCTGGAGAATTAACCAAAAGAAAGATGACTTAGCTATGAGTCCTGACTTCATAGTTCCTCACTGATGCTCTAGTAGCCACCTCATTATTATGAAGAAGTTGGAATTCATGAACAAAGGAGAAGAAAAGTAGGAGGCATGTGTTGGCTAGAATTTTATAAATTTTCAGTGACATCCCTGCATGGTCCACTTTTAGAATTATTTTCATATGAGACAAATAAGTCTAAATCAAATATAGACATCTCCCAGTTAATATTTATACTCTATTACAGAAAAATAAGATACAGTACTTAAAAATGTTAAAATAAGGTATGCTACATAATTATGCTAACATTATTTTAAAGGAGAAGAACTATGGGTTAAATGTCAACCAAAATTAATTTTCTAGTTCCTCAAGGCACAACTAGGACACAATAAGATAGTAACAGGTAAATAACAATTGCATTGAAATGTAAAATACTCAACATATCAGTTTCTAATACATAGTCAGTATGGTTGTCAGTGAATAATTTAACTTTAACTTTCAGTCAAATTGAAGTAACAGGTACCAGATTTACTCACAAAATTCAATCAAAACTACCAACTTGGGCATTTTGGTGACATAGTAAGAACTCATCTAAAAGAAAAAACTATGAGTGTCTATCTATCATCTATCTATCTATCTATCTATCTATCTATCTATCTATCTATCTATGAGATGCAGCTCAATGTGAAGGCCCTGGGTTCAATCCCCAGGACCAAGATATATATATATATATATGTATATATATATATATATATATATATATATATATATATATATATGTGTGTGTGTGTTTGTGTGTGTGTGTGTAATCAATTAGTAGTTATCAATAAACTTAAAATCATGTGAAAAAGATAAAAATTTCCAAGAAGCCATGAAGAGAACGGGAGCTGAATCAGTCAAAGAGATTCCCAGAGTTTAGAAGATTTAGTTGAGGGTCTAGGAAGTATCATTGACTTCAGCTTCACTTTTTAAGGAACTATGAAAAGAAGACCATTACTAAAAGTAGGCATAAAAAGGGAGTATCGACATTCAGAACAGAAATCTAAGGACTAGAAAAATAAAATGATAAGAAAAATTGTTAATCCATAAATGGGTGATAATAGTACCTCAGTAGTAGAACTCTTGGCTTTTGCAAGGCTCTGGATTCCTTCCCCAGTATCACAGGAAAAAACAAACAAACATGCAATACATACATTAACTGTTGGGGAAAATAAACAAAATTGATAAAATTTTTACCAGATTAGTGGTGGAGGCAGACACACACACAGAGAGAGAGAGAGAGAGAGAGAGAGAGAGAGAAAGAAAGAGAAATGGTCAGAGACTAGAGAGCATCCCTATAGATCATATAGATAAGATATATAAGGAAATATTACGAAGTACTTTATGCAAAACAACTTGAGAAATTCATTGTAATAAACAAGTTTTCCAAAGAAAGGCACAAATTACCAAAACTCACTCAGGAAGAAATGGATAATCTGAATAGCTCTATATCTGTTTTTTAACCTAAATATGCAGTTAAAATTTTTCTCACACAAGAATTTGAAGGCCTATATGACTTCATTGGAAAATTCTACCACAAATATAAGAAAGAAATAACACTAGTTCTTCACAGATTCTTCTAAAATGAGTGACTATAACCAAACACATGAAAAAATGCTCAAATTGATTAATCATTAGGGAAATAAAAGTTGAAACCACAGTGAGATATTGGTGCACTGTTAAATATTATTAGAATGTTTCAAAATGAAGACGGATTATCCTGTGTTGATAAGTATGTGGACAGACCAGAATACTTACATACTGCTGGTAGGAATGTAAACATGTACAAACTGGAAAACATTTTGATAGCTTCTTAAAAATTAAACATACACCAATAAAGTCATTCTACTGTAGGTATTTAAAAAAAGTATATATCCACAGTAATCCACAGCAGCTTTTTTAAAAAAAAAAAAACAAAACTGGAAACAATCCAGATATTCACCATTCAATGAATGGTTGAATAAACAAATTCTGAAGTCTTTATATAGTAGCATACTACTCAGCAATATTGGTACGGAGTTAAACAAAGGAATCTTAAAATTATTATGCTAAATTAGAAACAATAGACAGAGTACATATTAGTGTGTATTGTGTGATTCTATTTCAGCATGATTCTAGAAAATGAATTTAACCTTTAGTGATATGTAATAGATCAATGATTTTCCTGAGAAGACAGGGTAGAACTAGGAAAGGAATTAGGAAGATTTCCCAAAGGAACATAGCAATCTTTCAAGAGCGATGGAGCAAAGATAGCCTTTTTAACAAATGGTGCTGGAAAAACTAGGATTTAACCTGCCAAAGACTAAAGCTAGACCTATCTCTTTCACCATGTACCAAGCTAAAATCAAAGTGTATTAGAGACCTAAATATTGAAACAGAAACACTAAACCTGCTGCAAAATAGGTTAGGTAAAACTCTTGAAGACATTGGCTCAGGAAAACATCATGAACAAAATTCTATAACACAAGAACTGGTAGAAAAAAATCAACAAATGGGATGTCTTCCTATTAAAAAGCTTCTGCACATCAAAGGAAACCACCAACAGAGTGAAAAGGAAACCAACAATGTGGGAAAGAATCTTTACCAGCTGTTCCTCAGACAAAGGACTACTATCTAGAATATATAGGAGTTTAAAAAAATCAGCCCACCCAAATTTAAAGACCCAATTCAAAAATGGGCATGTGAAATGAACAGACACTTATCAGAGGAAGAAGTAAAAGCAGCTAATAAGCATATGAAGAAATGCTCAACATCAATGAGCATTCAAGAGGTGCAGATGAAAACAACACTGAAATTTCATCTCACTCCACAAAGAATGGCTGCTATCTCAGAACTAGCCAGCAACAAATGTTGGTGAGGCTGCAGAGAAAAAGGAACCTTTCTCCAATGTTGGTGGGAGTTCAGACTTGTACAACCCTTGTGGAGATCAGTGTGGAAATTCCTCAAAACCTAGGACTAGAGATCCCATTTGACCCAGCCATTCCTCTGCCAGGTATACACACAAAAGAATTAAAAGATTCATATCACAGGACATATGTGCACCCATGTTTATAGCAGCTCAGTTTGTGATTGCTAAATCTTGGAAACAACTCAAATGTCCATCAGCTGGAGACTGGATAAAGAAGATGTGATTCTTTTATGGAATGGAGTATTACTCTGCCATTAAAATGATAAGATTGAGTCATTTATACTCAAATGGATATATCTTCAGGATAAACTCATAAGTGAAATGAATAGATCACAGATGTGTAAATATCGTGTCTTTTCTCTGGTATGAGAAACTGAAGATGTAAATGAGTTCTAGTATGTACAGTAGATATTGTGAAATAGAAAATATTTAAAAGGCAATAAGGTGTAGGTATAAATAATGGGGGGAAAAGTAATATGATAGTAATAAAAAGAGGAAAAAAAGCTTATGTATATAGGAGTGGGGGGTTTTAGGGTGGGTAGGGGAATGGGAAAAATGAGAAAATATAAAATTATGAAAAACATAAAATTAAGTTATGTTTTATACTAGTACAAATTTTCAATGTTGAATACAATGATATATATATATATATATATATATATATATATATACATATTAATTAATACCCTCTTTTAATCAATCTTGTGGTGCTTAGCCCTGAGGTACAATAGATTTGCTTGGATCACTTTTATAAACCATATATATATGTATGTATGTATATATATATATTTTTTTAAATTTGAATTAAAAATGTAGTGATGGATAAGGGTTTTTTTAATTGTGATTACAATTTCATGCATGTATACCTGTGTCAAAATTTCCAAACAGCATGCTCTATGTATTTTCATTTTATTACATTTCAGTTATACTTCAATAAATGTGTTCTTTAAAAGCAATGACTTTCTTTATGATTACCTAACTTAATAGCAGTAGCATGTTGGTTCATATCCCTTTTTTGTCTCTTTTCAAAATGCTTTCTTCATATATTATGACATTTTACCAATTGTGTTTGGAACATTTCTTGAGACTTCTCCTACACAGTATTTTGTTTTAAAATGTTATGAATGTTTAAATCTTAAAATTTGTCTTACATATAATTTTTCACTATGGAAATCTCAACCAAAATGATATATTTCAGGGTACCTACATTTGTAACTTGGATTCAGCAGGAAGCAGAGCCTGAGGCTTCTGAAGCTTATGTACTTGCACTGTATCAGGGAGATGATTCCAGGGAGCAGGGGAGGAACAAAGTGAAGCAGCAAAAGACAACAAATATAAAATGGCATTGCCAGTCTCACTGTGGCTAAGTCCAACAGAATACTATGCTTGTAGGATTTGGCCCCCAAGAAGCTACACATGTACCAATAAAAATCAAAATTTAAAAAAGTGATCTCTACAAAGTGCACTCAAAGACTCTACTGTGTGCAAAAAGCAGGAATTTAGCCTGTGGCACCTGATTTTCAGTGGCCAGAGGGCCATTCTCCAGGATACTATTGTGCCTACACTGCTGGATTATGTGGCCAGGTTGAAGGCACAGTGCAGAGGATCAAGAAGAGAGGCTTTGGGTACAGGCAAGAGGCGAGGCACTCTTTGACTGGGACTATCTGAAGACAGCCCTTGTGGAACTCCTTTCTACCACAACAGCAGAAAAAAAAAAAAAAAGGCAACAGAAAAACACATAAGGCCAAGAAGATCTGAAATGGTGAGTCAGAGCTCTCTGATGCATGTATGTTTTGTCACTGATAACACGTAAGGTAAGCCTAAAATGAAGATATTTGCTCTCTGTCTTCTGTAACATATATAATCAAAACTCATCCTACTTGACATATCCCCTACTGCTTTGTTTCAAATGAGTATCCTCTTTTAATCAATCTTGTGGTGCTTAGCCCTGAGGTACAATAGATTTGCTTAGATCACTTTTATAAACCATTGACTTCTGATTTCATGTCAATCAAAACAGAGCATCTGGAATAGGAAATATCAGTATTTTTAAAAGGCTCTGGATGATTCTGATGTTTAGCCAAGACAGAGAACCGTTACATCATTTGAGTCTCCAAACTACAAATAATACCCACACTTTCACTTCTTAATGGATGCTTTTTTTTCCCCTTTAAGTACTACCTACTATTCAAAGTTCACGTTAAGTCCTGCTTCTCCCATATATTATTCCTTAACTGTTTCATCTTTTGAGATCTTTCTCTTCTCTGTCTCCATCTGTATTAACAAAGAGTCTTCTGTATTTTCTTTACCAGTCTATCGTGAAACTCTTTTTATTTCTTTTCACATTTTTGTTCTCTTTTTTCCCTCTACCCTCAGGTTCCTGACAGTTACCTTATATATATTCCTAATATGAAGGAATTTTCTTCTAAAAATTCTATCAGTTTTATTTATTTTGATCCTGGTCAGTGTGGCAAACAGATTGTCTCTCTCCCCTTCTCTTCCTCTTCTCCTCTCTCCCTCTCTGTCTTTCTCTCTTTCTTCCCCTCTATCTCTTTCCCTCTTCCTCCTTCACTCTCTCTCTTTCTCTCCCTACTCTCTTTCTCTTTTTTTCTCTTCCCCTGCCTTCCTCCCTCTCACCCTCCCTGAATTCAAAGAAGCAAGTTTACTTCAATCTTACAGCCACAAGGGAATAAATTCTGACAGTGACCGGAGGGAGCTTGGAAGTAAATTATGCCTTATTCAACTCTGATAAAGTAGCTAGTCTTGTCTGATACTTTTGTCCTAACCTTCTGAAACTTAAACTAGAGGGTCAAAGTAAGGAATGCTCTCTCACTTCTGGCCTGCAGGAACTGAGATAATAAATGTGGGTTGTTTTAAAACCACTAAATTTATGATACTTTGTTACAGAGCAATATAAATCTATTAGATGCTGTGGCACTACACTAGGGATGCTGCTGTTAAGAGTATCTAAAAATGCAGACATGGCTTTAGATGAGAAGTGAATCATCATGAGAAGAAGCTGGAGTATTATGATAAAGAAATTCTACATCTAGAGTTGGAGAATGCTCCTGGCAGGGCATCCAAAGTGAGAGACATGTTATTGCAAGGTGGAGAAATAAACAACCTTTGCTGCGGGGTCAGAAAATTTGTCTCTTGAAGTTGCATGGAAAGCAGAACATGCAACCAATGAACTTGGTTCTGTAGCTAAGGGGATTTACAAGTGAAAATGGTGAAAGTGTTGTATGATTTCTTCTCATGGCTTTTAGTAAAATGTGAGAAGAGGGAAATAAGTCAAAGTAGTAACATAAGTGAATAAGGACTTGATTTAAAACTTCCAGTCTTTTCAGAAGTTAAACAGTGCAAAAATTAAGGCAGCTTAGTCTAGAGAAAGAACTGATGTTGTGACCTTATGACCTTTTGCTAAAATTTCAGAGAAATGAAAAGGTCAGAATATTTAGTCACTTAAAAGGGCCTTTCAGGGGATTAAGGATGTTTCTCACAGATTCCTTCGGTCAATCCAGCTGGGACTCAAGACAGTGAAATGATTTCCTGTTGCTTTTTGTACAAAATATTTTTGTAAAAAAAAAATGTGGGTGTGACTTGTCCAATGATGAAGTAAACACCATGGAAATGCATGTTACAGTCACAAAGCTTTGGAAAAATTGCTTCAATAGAAACACAGCCAAAGCATGCGGAATTAAAATATGTTAAACAAATTAAAAATAAATAAATAAAAAGAAACAGCCAACTGGAACTGAAAGAGACAAAGAGAATATTTAATGAGAGGAAGCTGTTCCATCCCTAAATTGATCCCAGCAGGAAATAGTCTGATAAAAGTAATTGGCTACAAACACACACTATCTTTCATGAGGAAAGGAGAATGAGCCAAAAGTCTGGAAGATTGAGCTAAGCGCTGTGAAGATTCAGTCTTGAACCTTGAAATCTAATCAAGTCTCTCTGACTATTTGCCTGACTATACTGAATTTCAGAACTGCTATGGACTGTTCATTGTATTTTGCCTTCCGTTTTTGCCCTTTTGAACTAGAATGTCCTAGTCCTTAGGCTGAGTCTATCTCATCCATGCACGTTAGTATATTGGGGTCAAATAACATGTCTCTTTAGTTTCATTAGTTCACAGATGGAAAGATATTGGGCCCAGTGAGTATAACAAGAGATTATACCCAGGAACCTCATTAATATGTGAATCTGATTTACATTATGAGATTGTTGACTTTGTGCTAATGGTGTAATGGATTCTTAAAAATCTTAGTACATGGATAAATTCATTCATAGAGGAGAGCCATGAATCATTATGGAGATCTGCCCCAGAGAGCACACTGGGGCAGATAACCCAGATAGGCTACACACATATCATCCTATAGCTACAACTATACAGATGGGCTCCACAATCTCTTCCACTTTCTCTTCCTTGGTTGTAAGTGAAATTTCTAGGTGACTTCTAAGCAACAGGATATTGGAAAGGTGATGGATTGCCAGTTCCAATGTTTTGTTGTTTACTCTTTTGTGCTAGGAATCTCTTTCTATCCAATGTTGGCTTTGATAAAGCAAAATCTTTTAGTTATACAGACACAATGAAACAGATCCTGCCGACAACTTGAGGAGCCATAAAAGCTGATCCTGTCTTGTCCAATCCCTGATGAAAACACAGTGTTGGTTGATACCTTTATTGTAGTTTTATAGGCCACTAAGCAGAAGAGTCAGCTATATTATACTTGGAGTCCTTATTCAAAGAACCTGTGAGATAATGAGCCTTTGTTACTGTCAGTTACTAGCTGTGAGTCTATTTGTCTGTAGAAATAGAAACCACTACTCTTATTCAGCTAAAACATGAGTAAATTATGAAAGCAATTTTAAACATTTGTTTCAATTTTTCATGTCTACACACTACACATTTAGTCACTGAGAGTTTGAATAATAAATTTTCTGACCCTTAGAACAGTGTTCCTAAATTTAGCATACTTTATAATCATCTGAAAGTTTTGTTAAAAGACAAATTGATGGGTCCAAGTTCTAGAAATTGGGATTCCGTAGGTTTGGGGTGGGGCCCATGAATCTGCATTTTTAATAAGTTCCAAGGTGATGCTGATGTTGTTAGTTCATGATCAATACTTATGTTGAGAAACATTTCAATGGACCACTTTTACTATAGTTCTTTCTATGGTTTCCACAATATACATTTTTCACTTTTTCTCTGACTCTTTTCTCATGGTGATTGATATTGTAAGCTGCTGGAATTTACAGGTTTTCGCTGGCAGTTGCCATGGCAACCCACACAGGGTTCCCCTGTGCCTGAGGGCTTGAGTGAAGATGGCATCAGATGAATCAATGGTATAAGTGACTTGTAAGTGGCACAGACATTTCTCTTGAGTTGTCTATTTCCTTCTGTGACCTCATTCCTGGTTATTTCCTTGTTCAATAATATCTTTATATTGTATCCCTTAAGAGTCTTCTTTAAGATACACGAATAGGGAAATTGCATATTTATATCATTCTATATATTTACAAAACAAGCAATATCTTTTTCAGCACAAAATTAAATTGTATTTACATAACAATCTTGTAAGGCATGCTACATAGGTCTTCCTATTTTCATTCACATGTAATTAATTTAAGGCTCAGACACCCAGAAATAACTGATACCCAAAGTTGTAGGAGGAAGACAGTGGCAGAGCCAACTCCCAAGCCTAAAGTTTCTGGTTTCACATTTATTGTACTACTGAGAGCCCTGACAATCAACAGCTGGCACAATCCAAAGCAGAACTGAAGGAAGCTTACCAAAGGAAACTTAGGAAGACAGTGAAGTAATCCAGTGATTCAAGAGGAGAGAGTGGTTAATGGAACCTGGAAAGAGAAAATGTAGTTATAGGTGTAGCTATAGGATGATATCTGTATTAGTCTATTATTACTATGACATAATACTTTATGCTGAGAAACCTATGAAGAAAAGAGGTTTATTTTTCTCCCAATTCTAGAGTTTCACACATGAGCTACCAATATCAACTTGGCTCTGGTGAAGGACCTCACGCAACGATATCACAATGACAGCAGTATGTGGGAAGGAGAGATCACAAGACAAGCAAAAGAGTGTCTGGAGATACTCCTGGGAGAATGAACCACATCCAAAATATAGCAATACCAAATAGGAGCTAAGGCCTTCAGTAGAAGAATGTAGCCAATGCCAACCCACAACCCTGCAAAAGGGGGTCAGGGCAATAAACAAATCAGTGTCTCTTTCCACATTACGAGAGAGGCTTAAAATAAAACAGATACATTTTGCTTTACTGTTGTCTGATTAGCAGCCTACTGAAAAATGAGGTCTTAGGAGAATTGATCTGGAAGCCAGACACAGGGCAGACTGGGAAGAGGGAAAGCTAGAGACACAGGTATCGGTTAAAGGATGCTCCAGAGCTTACCATCTTTAGGATACCTTCCATTTCTGTTTACACTGCACTGAGCCTGAAGGGTGGGCAAAGGTTCTTGCATCTTCAAGAGCATTGTGGAGGGATATCACCTCTATCCACAGAACATGCTGTATGATCAAACAAATTGTCCTACTACACAGATGTGAAATATTGAATGGAAAGTCCTTTCCAGGTCTAAGTGAGGTATAAATGGCCTTCTGAACTTGGTTTGATTCTTTAAAAAGTAGACTTAGACACAAGATGAGTATAAGTAGTTTATCAGAGAGATGCAGAGAAAACGGCAAGAGAATAATGAAGTGGGGAAGAGAAGTCAACAAAGATAATCGCATGAACCCAACTATTACAATGAGAGTGGCCCTTAATTGTAGGACTAAATTTTGGGAATTAGTGTAAAACATATTCCTTAGAAAAAATGTGCCTGAAGAGAAGAAGGGTGGGAACATCCATACACCAACCCCTCACTCAGCATGATGAATGGGAAGAAGCTTGCTCTTGGGAAATACTAATCATTGACTTCTCTTACCTGATATGTGCACAGGCTCACCGACATTCTGTGGTTCTGGAAGTAGCCCTCTGATCCAGGGGTGCAGATCCTAGCAGTGGGAAGTCATTTTGAGTTCAGTGAACTTTCTATGGGCGGGATGTTGACAACACATGATTCATTGTCACTGACAGGGCTGTGCTGATCAGCACGATGGTCTCTGTCTACTTGATACAATGCCTAGATTGTCATCTATATACAGAATTTTGCTTGATCAGGTACAAAAATCCAGCCAGCATGGTTGTTTTAAAGACTGTAACATTGGGGGCTGGGGATTTAGCTCAGTGGTTCTGACATCTGCCTGGCAGGTTTGATCCCCAGTAACCACGTACAACTATGCTGGGCGTGGAAACTCAACTCACGCCTACCAGCAATCAGAACCACCCACCACAGTGCTGGGCATGGTGGCTCATGCCTGTTCTCCCAGTACTTGGGAAGCAGAGGCAGGAGGATTGCTTTGAGTTCAAGGCTGAGTTCAGGGCCAGCCTAAACTACAAAAGCGAGACCCTGTCTCAAAAAAAAAAAAAAAAAAAGATTGTTAACATTGTCGGATAATTGCTATGATGGAAATAGAATTCGTAGTGAAACACAGGACGTAAATATTACCAAGTGTTAAAGGTTCCAGGGGGAAAAAGACATATTACCAATGACCAGAAGATCAATGTGGCTAACATATCAGCTGGCAGTTAACCGATAGTCTGTACTGTGCTATAATTCCAAAACGCAAACAACAACAATAAGGAAAGGAGAATAGCTGAAAAGAACTCATCCTTCATTGCATACTACATCTATTTATTTCTCTGGCCTGACTGGAAAAGCTAATCATGCTGAATCCACCAGAAAACAAAAGCTTTAGAGTGCTACCATTTTCTATCATGGTCTGGAACAGCCAATTGTCTCTCGCATTCCTTCTCTACTTAGCCCTCACCAAGTCTGCACCTCCCAGTTCAGCTGACACATCTGCCCTGCTCTACATCAGAGACTGCAGCATGGTCTTGAGTCCACAGGCACAAGTTGTTAAAAATGAAACAGAGGGAAGCATTTTCTGTGTCACACTGTGCTGAATTATTTACTCCCAGCCCTGGGATTCAGAGAGCTAGCTCCATCTCAGCCTTGAATTTCATTGCAATACAAAGAAAGAAAATAAGTAAATAAGGAAAGAGAGGAAATAAATCCCTTGGAGACATTTTGCATATGAAATATCTTTTGAAATGAAGCCTGCTACTGAAATAATCGTGTCATTTAGAGTGCAATACTAATATGCTCAACACTATGGCTAAATGCTGGAGCAAAACACAATTCTGCAGCAACTCATTTTTGGACATTTGTTTAAGCAGGAAAAAATGAACCTAAAATTTGCATGAATTTAATTAATTAAGTGTCCCAAAATTTACAAATTGACTTCAAATAATGCCATCAATCATTATGTGCCCCCAAACAGTAACAAGTACAGATGATGGAAATGAGGGTGTCTCTATGTCCTCTGGGGTCAAAATGAGAAAAAAAGGATACAGTATAAGTTGAGATTTATCTGGCTATAAAAGAGAGTAATTTACCTCCTCTCGTGCTATGTGTCACAGAGGGGGATTGGGAACACTCTTACTGTACTCTGAAGGGGCTGTAGTAACCTAGTCATAAATATATAAAGTAATTTTATTTTGTCTCTTACCACACTTTTACATTTATTCAGATAAATAATTCCTTCCCAGAACCTAGACAGTATCCTGGGCAGTTCCATTTCTTTTGAGGGGCACGTAAAAATAAAAATTCCTATGGCCACTTTATAATCAAATCACATTTTTTTTGAGACAGGTTCTCACTTTGTAGTTCAGGCTGACCCTGAACTCACTATCTAGGCCAGGCGAGCCTCGAACTCTTGCCTTTGCCTCTCAAGTACTGGGATTACAGGCCTGAGTCACCACACCTGGAATTTTTGTATGAGGCTACCGGGGATCAAACTCCAGAGTTCGCACTTGCAAGGCAAATGCCAGAACCACTGAGCTAGATCCCTAGCCCCCAAAGTACATTCTTATTTTTTCTGCTGGTATTTATTAACTTTTCCTTGAAATATTTTTCAGACTTTATAGAACTTCAGAAGCCATTTATTTGATTATTTAAATTTGATTCATAATTGTAGTTTTATGGAATACAATGTGCTATTTCAATATATGCATGCATTATATACTGATCAGATCAGATAATTAGCATATCCATCATCTCAAACATTTATCATTTCTTCATGAAAATATTCATAATTCTAGCTTCCTACTACACAGTAGGGTGAATACTTAATAATAATTTATTGTATATTCCAACATAACTAGAAGAGACAATTTTGAATGTTCTCAGCAAATTTTCTATTTTTTTGTGGCTGCCAGTGACTATAATCTCTGATCTGTGCAATGATAAAAATTTTGAACATTGCAATGCTAATGAGAGCCCTGGAGCCAGCAAAGGCTGGGAGAGGTGTGGCAAGCTTTTGGTCTGGGGAAGAAGGTAGAGAGCTTTGCCGTCTAAATCTACCAGTTGCTCCCTGCTTCCTCTCCCTTCTAGCACTGGAATGTGTGAAATGGCATGAATCTCACAGACAAAGAGCAAGCCTGTGTGACTGGAATGCTTACGAATACTGTCCACTAGTGGCATGATGAGTGAAAATCTGCCTCTTTTCCTCATGACTACTGCCTTGGGATTTGAGGAGACTCGTTTTCTCACCAAGTGTATACTCTTTGCCCAAGACCCCTCCTCTGCCACTTCTGTACTATTGACCATCCCTGGCTACCACTTGCATTTAGTGCTCTTTTCTTTTCCCCAGGGAGTCTTTCACTCTTCCATGTGGGCCTTCTTGGCTTGCCTTTAAGAGGATCTTGATATGAATTTTCACTGTTTGCTTTTCTTTTTCCTGTCTCTGCTTTTCTTTGTCTGTCTGTCTGTCTGTCTGTCTTTCTCACATAAATTTACTTAACAGGAAACACTCTATCTATTATTTTCCCCAAAGAATACTCAAACTATTAGCCAATCCCCAAGAAACCACTCATTAGAGCAGTCTCTCCATTCCCTGGATGTGGTGGATGTTATCCCACAGGGTCTCCTCCTCAAATCTTGGGAAACACATCTGACTCCACCAGATGATTTTCTTAAACTCTTCTTTTTTTTTTTTTTTTTAAATTATCTTTATTGGTACATTAAATATACACATCATGATTGCACTCCATAATGGGGATTTGTACCAGTATAAGACACAACTTAATTCTCATTATTTTTTTCCCATAGCCCCACCCACCCTACCACCCCCCCATATATATAAAATTTGTTTCCTTACTTTTTTGTTACAATCTCAACATTGTCCCCTTT
>PVIR01037550.1:0-15142 GCA_004026965.1 Petromus typicus | reverse complement strand
ACACATCATGATTGCACTCCATAATGGGGATTTGTACCAGTATAAGACACAACTTAATTCTCATTTTTTCCCATAGCCCCACCCACCCTACCACCCCCCCATATATATAAAATTTGTTTCCTTACTTTTTTGTTACAATCTCAACATTGTCCCCTTTCACCTTATTTTACATTGAGCATTTTCTATTTCACAATTGGTTCATTCGGTTGTTCATTTGTTAGGTTTGGTTCTGCAAATATTTATTTTCCTGGAAGCACCCGGTTTATTTTGCTTTTCACACCTTGTTCTAGATTTTGATTTTGAAATAATATTCATTTGCATTTCAAAGAAAATAGACTTTAGTTTAAGTTTGTTCCTCAGTTTATTCCTGGTAGATTCTATCTTTGCTAAAGACTATGACTCCAAGTCATCTAATAGCATCAGTATTAGGAAGAAAAAAAGTTTGATTTCTACCTATTTCCATCTACTATAAATGAAAATCATGTTTTTAAATAACTTGGGTAGGATACGTCAATTTCTTTGTGAATCCCACAATCTCAATATTAGCATTTCTGAATATGAGGGGAAAAATTCCAGAATATTAAGCTATCTTTGCAAAATGTGATTTGTACAGATGTCAAAAGTACCATCCCTCTAATTTTACCTTCATTATGCAGTGCCTTCAGGCTCAGGCTGTGTAACTTTTCTGTGAAGCACTTAATCTCTCAGGCCCCTTAGGAAGATGGAATAGCAATCAGTAAATAACAGTGCAGAGGCTGTTGATTACTATTGAATAAACTAAAATGCTTTCCATACATTGCAAACTAAAAATGGATCACTCTCATCACTTATCTTTTTAAATGACATTTTAAAGTCTAAGAGCCTTATTAATCAATGTATTATGTGATGTTTTCCAAAAATGCTCATGCACCTTGCTTAGAAAACAGAAGATAAGCAGAAATAATGAGACTCTTCTGGAGAAATTAAATTAAATCAGTATTCATAAACATTAGACACTTGAGAGAATAAGAAAGAAGAAAGATACAAACAAAGAGGTAAGAGACAGTAAAAAGTGTAAAAGGAAATAAAGTATATATTAAGCAAAGATGACAGACCATGTGATGTTTAGTTACTTAGTTTTTAACAGTATTTTGCTTTCATCCATTGAAAATATAATTTTGAAAGTCTTGTATCCTTAGGACCTGTTTTAGAATTGTTAAATTAAAGTGGTAAACTATCTCAATCTGATTCCAAATTTTGTAGTTTGCTTACCACACATAAGATTTCTGAAATATTATCATTTTGGCAGTATTTCCAATACATAATAGTATTTAGCTTTCATTTTCATAGAGAGATTAAATTTTGAATGCTAGTATGTATTCATCATTATATATGAGTATATATATATATATATATATATATATATATATATATATATATACCTTTCAATGAAACATCACAATGAATATAGAGATGAATATAAAGAAATAAATATTTACTTGAAATATTTTATTTGGCATTCATTATATTTTAAACAGCTTTTAGATGAAAGTTGGCCAAAATTCATGGGAGATAATTAAATTTTACAACCAGAAGGTTGTGAAATTTATGTGCAGTCATGAAATTTTCATTATAATCAATATGGTAAATTTATCTATCTTCCTCATATTAGTTTTCCAGGATTCTTGCAAGAGGTGGAAGCCTGGAAAGCGTGAAATACAGAAATTGAATTTCAGATACTTTATTATTTTATTTTTTATTTTATTTATTTATTTTTTTTAGGTTTTTTGAGACAGGGTCTCGCTTTGTAGTTCAGGCTGGCCCTGAGCTCAGCCTCAAACTCATATCACAGCAATACATCTGCCTGTGTCTCCTGAGTGCTGGGATTACAGGGGTGAGCCACCACGCCCGGCACTGTTGTATGTGGTACTGGTTGCTGCTGGGTGTGAGTCTCCACACCCAGTATAGGTATGTGATTACCAGGGATCGAACCCCAGTCCTTGTGCTTACAAGACAGGGACTGGAACCATTGAGCTAATCCCCGGTTGCCTCAGATACTTTCTTGAAGCTAAAAGTTCATTACATAGTGTTTTTAGAGAAGATTTCTTCCGAGATCTCTCTCCTTGAGTTTTAAATGATCATTTCTGTGATTCTTGAAAACAGATATCTTTCCTTGGTTCTGTGTTTTAATTTTCTTTTTATAGTTTGAAATATGGTACACTTATCACTTTAGTCTAATTTATTATCTGATCAGAAACCATATATGTAATAAAGTAACATCTTGAGGTATTGTAAATTTAGTACTTTGATGTATGAATTTAGGACAGTAATTTAGCACATAAAAACTTCCGGGTATCTTTTGCATATTGATCCCCTCCTTAATATGCCTATATTTTTTTCTCAGGCAGACACTAATTCAAGTTGCCTCTATTAATAGGCATTACATTGAATATTTTATTTATGTAGTCAAATGCTGTTTGACAATAGAATTTAGTTGTTTGAACAAAGCTTATATGATAATTAATGTGCATATATTTTAACAAATATGTTTTCCTTCCTCCTAAGTAATAATCTAAAAGTTGAATGACTGGGTCTAATAGAACATGATAAATTACGATTTTTTCCAGAGTTCATCCTAGACACTTTCTTCATTGCCAACACTCAATATCCACCATCTACAATCTAAAGGAAGTGAGGCTTATTTTGGGACTACTTAGAGAAAGAGGGTCTAGTTATCAAGAGAATTATGACTTTCTAGGTCCAACACACTCTGACTTGCCTGACAAGACTCTGTCTTTTTAACAGTGACACAGTTATAGTGACCCCATGATCCATTTTCTTCCAGAAACCCTAACCTTAAACGTGTGAATCTTTGAGAAACATTCCCATCCAAACCATGGCATTCTCTTCATGACTTCAAAATACTCCTTTCTGTCTCTAAGAGTTGTCGAAATCACAACATTTTCAATTTTGCTGAACAGCCCAAGTCCAAAATATCCTCTAAAAATGAGAGTAAACAATTAGCTATGGTCTTTCTTGGAAAAGCTCAAATACTACCAGTAGACCATGGCTCAAACTAAATATTTTTAACTTAAAAGGTAGATGTAGACATATAGAAAAAAAGTAAGGCCAAAGGAAGAATGAAACACAAAAGGATATTCTGTACCTCTAGGCCCAACGCCAGAAATAATCGGGAGCAAAATTCAAGCTGGATAGCTTCACTTCTATAAATTGCAACCCTCATAATATTCCTATCTAAATGGCCTGTGACTTTCCTCAGACATTGCATTCCTGGATTTTTCCAAATGCCTTAGACCTCCTAAGAAGTTTGGCTTCCTCTAACATTTTCACGTACTGCCCTTTCAGGGATATATTGGATGGCTTCACGGGCCTTCTCAAATCTGTGTACAAGCTTCTCTGACCCCACAATTCTTGCCTTCTTCATAATTGTGAAGCCCACACCATGGATGATGTAAAGTTCTGCTGCCAGTTTGAGCAGTGGTCCCCGTGATCATGGTTGCAGGGACCTTGATGACTAATACTCTGAACAGAGTCCCAAAATGAATTTCTGCGTGCACTGCTGGTGAGCATAGCTGCCACACAAAAACCATTTCCCTAGGAGATCTTTCTCAAACAGGGTGCCCTGGAGATATCCTTTCAAATAAAATTGATTGCTCTCATACTTTAAACTCTTTGAAGCATGGGGTGTAATTGATCACTTAGATGCCTTCATGGCATCTTTCCTATTGTTCTGATGCAAAATACTTTTCTTTCTGTTAAATATTTAATAAAAAATTTTTATTGGTACATTGTGAATACACATCATAATCGCATTCAAAATTAAGAGTTTGTACCAGAATATGACAGGACTTAATTCTCATTTTTTCCTTTTTCCCCCACCCTGCATTCCCCCATCCTCTATATACACAATCTTTTTTCTTTTATTTTTATTATTACCACATTAGTTTTGCCTCATTATTTACCCTTACACTCTTTCCTTTTAAATATTTTCTACTTTACAATGTCAACTATACATACTACAGCTCATTTACAACTTCATTTTCTCATATTAGAGAAAAGATATGATATTTACACATCTATGACTTGTTTATTTCACTTATGAGGACATCCTCAAGGTACATCCATTTGACTTAATCTTATCATTTTTAATGATAGAGTAATACTCCATTCTATAAAATAACCACATCTTTTTTATACAGTCTCCAGTTGATGGACATTTGGGTTGTTTCCAAGACTTAGCAATCATAAACTGGGCTGCCATAAGCATGGGTGCACATATGTCGCAGTGAAATGACTCTTTTAATTTCTTTGTGTATATGCCTAGCAAAGCGATGGCCAGGTCAAATGGGACCTCCAATCTTAGCTTTTTGAGGAATCTCCATACTGATCTCCATAGAGGCTGTACAAGTCTACATTCCTACCAACAGTGAAAAAAGGTTCCCTTTTCTCCACAGCCTCTCCAACATTTGTTGCTGGCTAATTCTGGAATGGCAACCATTCTTTGTGAAGTGAGATGAAATCTCAGTGTTGTTTCATCTGTATCTCTCGAATGACTAATGACATTTAGCATTTCTTCTTATACTTCTTAATTGCTCTCACTTCTTCTTCTGAAAAGTATCTATTCATTTCAGATACCCATTGTTGAACTGAGTCTTTAAATTTGGGTGGGCTGATTTTTTAAGCTCTTTATGTATTCTGCATCATAGCCCTTTGTCTGAGAAACAGGTGGTAAATTTTTTTTTCCCACATTGTTGGTTGCCTTTTTGCTCTGTTGGTGGTTTCCTTTGCTGTGCAGAAGGTTTTTAAAAGAATGAGGTCCCATTTGCTGATTTCCTCTGCCAATTCCTGTGCTATAGGGTTTTGTTTATGAAATATTTCCCTAAGCCAATGTCTTCAAGGGTTTTACCTAATCGGTTTGCAGCTGGTTTAGAGTGTGTGTTTTAATATTTAGGTCTCTTATCCACTTGATTTAACTTGGTACACGGTGGAAGAGCTAGGTTTAGTTTTACTCTTTGTCAGATTTTAGTCTTTGGCAGGTTAAAGCCCAGTTTTTCCAGCACCATTTGTTAAAGAGGCTATCTTTCCTCCACTGAGGATTTTTGGCTCCTTTGTAAAAGATGAGATGGTTCAGTGTATCTGGAGTAGTTTCTGGATGCTCTAATCTACTCCATTGATCCTCAGGTCTGTTACTTTGCCAGTACCATGCAGTTTTTTCACAGTGGCTTTATAGTATAGTTTCAGGTTGAGGGTTGTAATATCACCCCCCCCATCATGTCCCTGTTGCTTAGAATTGCTTTTACTATTCTACGTCTTTTGGGATTCTAGATGAAAGTTTGGACTATTCTTTCTAAATCTGTGAAATATGCTGTTGGGATTTCAATTGGGATTGCATTGAATATGTAGAGTAGTTTGGGGAGTATAGCCATTTTGATGATATTGGTTCTCCCTACCTAGCAGCAATATATCTTTCCATTTTTTGATATCATCTTCTATCTCCTTTTTCAGAGTGCTATAGTTTTCAGAGTAGAGGTCTGTTATATATATCTTAAGTAAACCCCAGTCTTATTATAAAATTAATTGAGATATTTCCTTCCTAGCCAAACAACACTATAAAAAATCTTTTAGTTGTATTATTTTTCCCTTACTATTATAAAATTCCTGGATACTATCAGAAGTACCCATACCATGGCTGGAATATTGTAACAGAAGAGCCTGAAAGAAAAAAAAAAAAAAAGATGTTGAGTCTATGGTGTCAGGAAATAAGAAAGCAAGAAAGCTGGAGTGAGTGACATAACATCCAAAAGCAGGCCCCAGTAATCCATTTCTTAGAAGACAAAGCAGGCTGTATCGCCCAACAGCATATTCAGTTGGAAATTAAAGAGAAAGAGAAAAAGATAATGTTCCTATCATCCACCTGGCTGGCTTATAGAAGTCTCAGCTAGATACTTAGATGTGGGAACATCTAAATCTAAAAGAACATCATTAGAGAAATTGGTTAAGGTTCCAAGTAAGCCATTCTCAACAACAAAAGTAAGGAGAACCATTTAGCAAGTAAAATTTCTGGGACCAGAACATTAAAGTGTTTCAAATGAATATACTGGTTTGTAACAACATAAACAATTTCTTTTGTGACAATTTAAATGTATGTAGGCCCTGTCACAATATCTGCATCTTTAAGATTTCCTATGGCCTCAGAGTCTTATAACTCCTAAATTCTTTAAGTTTCTCAAACTCTACATATCTAAAATCTGATTTACCATGTGTTCTCCTGACTTCTCTTAAAGAGTAGTTTTGGGTTCAAGTGACAAAATATATTGTTGTTGCGACCATCTCTGTAACTATAAAAATTTGTAGAAGGACTCCTTTAAGTTTCTCTCCTCTATTTTTTATAAAGAGATAGTTAATTCCTTCAATTAAAAGGGGACAAATGTTTCTTTTCTTTACCCTAATTGAAAGGGTGACATTTTGAGTAGAACAGATCATTTCCAAGGAGTCATTTTGTAAAATTTAACCGCCATTTTCTTTAGGCCTGTTTATGGTCAGGTCATATTTATTTCTTATGTATATATTCATGATAATTTGCAATTATTTATGATAAATTGTATTATTATGTAATTCACTATGTAATATAATGTATTAATCATGATAATTTGTAACTTTTCATTATAGAATCATCTTACAAAATCTTTGTAAATTTCCATGTATTTTAATAAAATTTAATTTTGGAAGAACACATAATATATCAATCAAATGTTTACTTCTGGAAAATGTTTGTATTGTTATTTCTGTTGTCTGTTTTTGGAAATACTATAGGTCATAGTTTCATGAAGTGATTAATACTATAGGTCAAGTATTATGAAGTAATTTAGTTATGCTTCTTTTCTGGATCATTTTGATCTTGATTTATTCTCCAGGTAGTTGTAATTAATTCATTAATTTTGACCTTCTTGATTAACGTGTTTACTGAATGTTTTATTCTTTTTCTGTATATTTTCAATACTCTCAAATATATCTTTCAATAGTGAGTCAGTCTAAATCTTAAATATTGTTTCCTCTGGGTAATTTTGTTTCCTTATTTATTCTTTTCTTCTCATAATGATGAAATTACACTATCTGCTAAGCATCATTTACTGAAAATCATATATGATTTTTGTTAGTAACAGTTGATCATAATATATAGGATAGATATTTATAAAATTCTCTCTAGATCTTTATCATGTTGTTTTGGGAATAGCAAACTAATTCACAGTTGCAATAAGATGTGTGTATATGGCTGTGCAAATGTATATATTCATGTACACTAAGTATATAAATGATATATAATTATATGTGATAATACATATATAATAGTAAGTACATAAATTTTAAGGAAATCATAAGTAACACATAGCAATAATTTTTATTAAATAAATATTTCAAACATGGCACACTGAAAATCAAGATAAATTTTGCCAATATAGCTTGGGCATTAACTTTAGAAATTTTATATCATTTGGATAATTCTTTATAGCATTAAACTTATTTTAACTTGAATCTTGAAGAAGAAAGTAGCACGAGAGTTTGATTTCCTGAGGCTAGTGTGTTTAATCTCACTTATGAAAGCATTTTTTGTGACATTTATTTAAAATTATAATGAAAGGCTTTTTCTATTCTATTAAAATTAAAATAGTCAATATTTCTCTAGGGCTCTAAGTCTTTTATTTTTGCCAATAACTGAATCAAACTTTAACCGCCCACTTAAAATATCCATGAAAATATTTGAAAGTCATTATTTTGCCAGTATTGTAAATTTTCCTTTCTTCAAATTTAATTATTTAAAATTATATATATCATTATGCCATGGGAGACCAATGCTTTATATATCAATGGTACTTATAAATGACTAAGTATAAACAAATAGTAATCTTTGCACTGAGTATTTTCTCTAAAGTGCCTGGAAGAGCCTGGTTTTATTACTAAATTCAAGAATGTAATATATTTGATTACAATATGGATATTTATTATGTTATTGAGAGAAAAGTCATTCACAGTAATTGGCTTTGCATCATGGAACATCAGCTCATAAATTCTCACATTCAGTAAGTTGCTACGAATTGTAAGATATGTATATCAAAGAGGAAAAGGAGTTAGACCTAGTTAATATATTGATTGTCTTTATAGGGATGATTTAGTTTATATAATTTCTCAGTTTTTTGTTTTCATTTAATTCACAATTCATTTACTTACCTGTAAATTTTATGTTTAATATGTTTTCACTCTTTCTTGATAATGTTCCTAGTGTGTGTACATTTATTCTATGAAACTTGTCTTTAATCAGCAGAAATCTTTTTCAAGTTTTTCATTCTAGTTGCATCTCCTTTCTTTTTTTTTTTATTATCTTTATTGGTACATTAAATATACACATCATGATTGCACTCCATAATGGGGATTTGTACCAGTATAAGACACAACTTAATTCTCATTTTTTCCCATAGCCCCACCCACCCTACCACCCCCCCATATATATATAACATTTGTTTCCTTACTTTTTTGTTACAATCTCAACATTGCATCTCCTTTCAATGTCTGCCTCCAGTGTATGGAACACAGCTATGAATACATTAGGAAATCCGATTCTACTCATAAATTACAGAAATGTACATACACTCTGTATTTCTAATTTCTTCATATATAGACTCTACTTTGTCCTTTTAGGATAGTATTTCAGCAAATACAAAGAGAATAATATCATCTTTATAAATATTTGCCTATAAATAATCTTATCTCCATCATTGCTTATTTTTTTTCCGACATATAGTAACATCAAAACTCTAGAATTCTTTGTTCCATGAAACAAAATAATTATTATATCTCAACAACTTCTTATTTGTTGTTAGTAGATGTTATTTGTTTCCTCATCTAAGAATCAAACAAATGCAAGCACAAATAGTTTTGAATACAGACTATTGGTTTAGCAAGAAATATAAAATTGACCCAAGTGATTTGATTGTGTCGTTCTCAGATTCCTGTGACTCCTGTCCATCATCAAATGGTTTGATGTACTTCCCTAACTAAATCACAGACTTGGTAGATTAACAATATAAAGACATTCTCACTCAACTTTAGGTCAAGAATGCAGTTCAGGTCAGCTGTCTTTAACAGATCTAAGTCCATATAGGGAAAATCAAGTGTTGGCCTGCAGGAAGATTTTTCTCCAGATTATCTTTAGAAAAATCAAGATTGCTTATGCATGTTGGGAGCTGGAAAATTGCAGCATTGTGCCCATTGTTTTCCTTTGCTATGTTGTGTAGAATGGAGAAGGCAACCAGTCAATGCCATATTTCATTGTATTTCTTAATTTTTAGAAAATATTTAAAAGTATTATGTATATATCCACTAAATTCCTCGCATTTCAAAACTGGCAAACTAAGAGTATCATGTGAACTTATGTTTAATATTTCTTTAAATAGGTCACAAGATGGGCAGTTTTTAATTTTTAAAAAATGTACCTCTCTTTGTTAAGATGAATCTATTCTAAATGGAGAAAAACAATTTTTTTTAAGAAATTGAAATATATTTTATTTTTGTAGCTTAATAAATTGTTAACATTTTATTCTTGAGAACATCCTAAAAATTCTGGCATTATTATCTTGAGAAGTATATATTTATCATAGTTAAATTTTCCAGATAATGTGACTCTAATATTTATCTAGTATTTCACATGATAGTGGAAAATTGACTTGAAAGTTGGAGTGAAATCAACTGAATTCAAAGTATGACATCAGTAATATATCACATAGAAAATTGGAACTTCACATTTTTGTTAACAAATGTACTAGTTTCAGTATTCAAAATTGCTTAAGGATTTTTCCATTTTTGCATAGATGAACTTCGCTTGCATTTTTTTCATTTCCAGAAATTTGTTAGGAAACCAATAACTTTCAGTAGTAGGATTATTTTAGGGTAAAAAATGTTGAAATAGATCAAAGTAAGTTAAATTCCTGTCAATTATATTGACAGGATATACATATATATATATATATATATATATACATATATATATATATATATATATATATTTTTTTTTTTTTTTTTTTTTGGCAGGGTTTTGCTTTTGTTGATCAGTTTGGCCCTGAGCTTAGCCTTGAACTCACAGAAATCCTCTTGCCTCTGCCTCCCAGTGCTGGGATTACAGGCTTGAACCACCACACCCAGCATTGCATTAGATGGTTCTGATTGCTGGTGGGTGTGAGTCTCCACACCTAGCATTGTTTTATGTGGTTACTGGGGATCAAACCCAGGCCCCTGAACCTGCAAGGCAGGCATCAGAACCACTGAGCTAAATCCTGAGCCCAAAAAAATCATTTTTTAAACAAATACAGTATGAAATAAATTTACTGATGCTTCTCTCACAGAAATTTAAGACACATACAAAGAGAAAAGGAAAAAAGGTGAGTAGGGTAAAGTAAAAAAAGGAAAAACTGTATAATTCAAAAATAAAAAAGCTTATCTATATAGGGGTTGGTGGTTGTAGGAAGGGCAGGGAAAAAAGGAGAATCAAAATGTGTCATGTAGAGGTACAAGTTCTCAATGTTGAATGTGATCATATTTATTATAAAATGTATTGATTACATTAATTTTAAAAAGAAATATTTTAAAATAATAAAAAAATAGAAACAGACATAAAAAAAAGAAAGAAAGAAAGAAAGAAAACAATTATCTTGGGCTGGGTATATAGCTCAGTGGTTCTGGTACCTACCAGGCAATTTCAAGGTCTGGAGTTGGATCCCTGATAACATACATCACAATGCCAGGCATGGTGACTCACACCTGTAATCCCAGAATTTGAGAAGCAGAGATAGGAGGATTCCTGTGAGTCCGAGGCTAGCATGGGCTACCAAGTGAGTTCAGGGCCAACTACAAAGCAAGACCCTGTTTCAAATAATTTATGTTTTCATAAGGAATATGTCTTTAATTTCATACATTATGATACAGCAGATAAGAACTAATTTCATTAAGCACTTAAATTATGAAATGTGTTTAAAATATTTTATTATTTATCTTCAAGGATAATTTACTGCATCCTATATTTATATGAATATTTAGCTTCAGGTTTAATTATTTTTAGCATAAGAATCTATTTTTTTCCTCACTAAATAGCTAAAAACATATCTACCCTAACAATAAAAACAAAGCCACTTCAAGAGTACTAAAATACAGACAAGTATCACTCATGAACATATATGAAAATACTTTCACTACACTATTAGTGAATTGAATCTAAAAATCTTTAAATGGATGATACATAATCAATAAGTATATTTTTCCAAACATAAAAATATTCTGCAATATTAAAAATGCTTACATCAATGAGTTAAGGTACAAGAATAATTTAGCCATATCATTAATGCAGAATAAACACTTAATGATACTCAAAATTATTTGTTTCTTCATAGAACTCTTAGCAAACTAGAAATAGAGAGGTTACACCTCAACCTAATAATGAAAACGAACAAAACTATAGCTGACACTACTTAATCTTTTCCCACTAAAAGCAAGTTAAAACAAAGTTGTTCCCTCTAAGAACTCCTATTAAACATCATTATACTAGCTAATGCGGTAAGATAAGAAAAACAAATAAAATAGATCAGTGATAAGTAACTTTTCTTCTTAACACAGTAGAATGAAGACATTGTAGAGAGCTGATGGATCTTTTTCGCTGAGTGTATCGTTAGATTCACTGCGTCAAGTTTTTCTAATCCCTGCCATCAGCAAGATTAACAGTGAAGACAGCAGATTATCTTGTTTCATGTTCTTCACACTTGGACTGAACATGTATCTGTCTGTGTGCATCGATTTTGCTAAATTAAATATCTTATGTTCATTATTTTATATCAACTTACATCAGCCTATCGTAGTGCTGTTTTTCGATTTTTTTTCCTCTCTGGGAAATTGAAGTTAGTTTTGTGTGCAATTTCCAGAAGAAAATATCAAATAAATTTTGTCTGCAGATTATGTTTTTATCTAGAAAAATCACATCAAGTTAGCAAAAATAAAATTTATAACTAATAATTTATTTTAATAAGTCAGTAGACATTCAAAATAAATAATTAAAGCTGGAAATTAAGAACATAGTGCTATTTACATCCAAATTAGAATACTTTGGTACTATAAAAAAATGTAACTGCTACAATGAGAAAACCACAACACTCATGAAAGAAATTATAAATTGTATAAATGTAGAGGAATTCTATTAATATCATTTTTAGTATTCTCACATACCAGTTTTTCTGCGTATGATCTATATATTCAATGATATCTGAAACACATCTAGATTTTTTATGTTCCTGTGTATTCTTACATTTATAAACAAAATAAAATAATTCAGAATAGTCCACATAGTATTAAAGACAAAACAAAAGATTAGTATTACCTTACTTCAAAACTTAGTGTGCACCTACAATAATCAAGACAATGTTATTATAGCACAATTTAATAAGTAAATTGTGTGGAGAATCTAGGAATATATGAACTGAAGTACAGTTAACTTTTACATAAACTCAAAGTTGATCCATAAGTAATAGCAATCTCAATTGTACTGGAACAATTGAATATCTGCATGCAAAAACAGGAATTTGTATTTAAAACTTACATATATTATCAAAATTAACTAAATTGTTTATACATAAACAGAAACTGAAAAGGTATAAGGAAACAGATGAAATAGAAGAAAATTACTATTATCTTTAGTTTAATCATGATGTTTACCTAGAAGATCAAAAACATGAGCCACAAAAGAAATTTAGTAAGATAGGCCTCTTCAAAATAAAAACCTAGGTTCTAAAGTATGATAGTAAACAAAATCCAATTTAATTCCAATGACATATATCATAACCTATTACAATGGCCAAAACACAGAACACTAACTCCAAGGTGAGGTTATGGAACAGAAGCAAGTGTTCATTCAGTACTGAAGACAATACAAAGTGATACATCAATATGAGTAAGCCTGGCACAGATCCTAGAGGATAATAATACCTCTTTATTACCAGATACAGCAACCAAAATCCTCAGTGTTATCCAAAGAAGTTAAAGCATATCTTCACAAGAAAACCTCAACCTCAAACCTCATGTTAATATTTGCAGCAGCTTTTTATGGTCAAAAGGGAGTTGTTTGATTAAAAGAGGTCAAGAAGTAGTTTTCTAAGTCATTGACTAAACAAACTATAACACATTAATACAAAAGAGTATGAGTCAATGAAAAGTAAAATGAATTACTAACCTGCATAAAAGAAAATGGAGGAAGCCTAAAGAGGTACTAATATGTGAAAAGATGCTGAAAACTTTCAGTACATTCAAAAATTATTATTTCTATACATTAAAAATTACAGAGATTTCTACTGCCAAAAATACATACGTATTTCCAGCTCCAGGCTATAAAACATCTCTTTCTCTTGAGAGGCCACCCTCTGTTTCTTAGAATATGTGTTTTAAAAATTCTGCAAATAAATCTCTCTATCTCTATTCTTAAAATTTGTCTAGTAAATATATAGAAAAGGTCATATTTTCTAATTGCTGAGAAAAAATACCTGGCACTCAAAGTTGCCGGAGTGAAGGTGATTTTGGCTTACAGTGTGTAGAGGTTTTAGTCAACAGTAGGTTTTCTCCAGGGTGAGGGAACTCTTCAGAACAGAGGCAACTCATGGCGTTGGGAGCAGAAGGCAGTGAGCAGCAAGCTTCCCCCATCCTTTTTATCCCAACCATTTACAGACCTTTGGAGTGGTTCCACCCATATCCAGGATGTGCCTTCCTGTTACACACACCCAGATCTATGCTGAACCAATACCATTATCACACACTCTTCAACTCAGTATCACATACCCATAATCCATCATCTCCCCAAAGTCCTACCTGTGAACATGTGAGCTTTTGGGGTATGTCTAGGTACAAGCTAAACCATAAAATAAAATTAGAAGAAAATTCAAAGCGAGCCAAACTGTACAACACTATCTATTTTTCCATGGCTTGAACTAACCTCCATAAAGTTGTATATGTTATATTTAATGTTATAAAATTATTCTTGTGTCCACATAAAATAATTAACTAAATAAAAAGCATATAAAATCAAATGATCATGAGAGACTTTCTCAATTTATTACATGACCCTGGATAAAGCTGTTTGTGGGAATTTTCAACTAGGCAATGAATTGCTTGATAGTGTGTCATATCCAGTGAGGATTCTAACAGTAAATTCAAAAATTAAATGTCTGTTACGTATGTTCATTATTTATGTGTTTACATAACTTTCATAAAAATCTACACATTCTTATTATCCTTATGCTCCTCTTTATCATTATAAAGTTAATATTTACAACTAATCTAGTGAAGCAATTATATTCACGTCTGAAAGCTTAAAGCAATTATGAATATGATTTATTTGCTTATAAGAAACGTGCTTCAAGTCTCAACTGGTACTTATATCTCAGATAAGTGAAACAAGATCATATGAAATTATGATAAAAACATTTAATTTTCTTTTATAATTATTGCTCTTAATTACAGTGATAAATAATTGAGAGTATTAAGAGATGTTAAGGCCCAACTTCCAATGTAAAAATCATGGACGACTTAGAATAATGAGAAAACCTATTTTTAGGGAAAATAGGGGTATATTTCCAGATACTATTCACACAAAATTTGAACTGAGACAAAAAATGGAATTAAAAGGCTATAATAAATTTCCTCACATTTTTTACTTTTATCATGCCTTTCGTAGTTCATATGTGTTCTGTTGGCTCACATCGATGATTTAATTTAACCTAAAGCAAATAACATTAACTTATTTGAGTACTGAGGAGAACCTAAGTGATTGCCATTTAGATTTGTCTCATTGTGTAGCGGGGGGCCACTTTTCCTGAGGCTAAGCTACAGGCAACCTTGAATAGAGAGAAATAAATTATAATATTATAGCAACATTGGACTCATTTTCTGAAACGCATTTAGAATTAGAGAAAGATAATTATGAATCCCCGATGTGTGGACTGGAGATCAGAAGGAAAGTGAGAGGAGATGGAGAAAGGGGTGCTCTGAACAGGGACTTCGATGGTGTAACTTTGTTGTGACTCACTGAGTGAAACTCTTGATGATTTTATTATCCCCACAC
>PVIR01037549.1:0-15061 GCA_004026965.1 Petromus typicus | reverse complement strand
GGCATGAAAGCCACCTCTATTCCTTGTCTACTTACAGCTTCAAGTGTTCTATGAATAATTTATGTGGTATTTATTATTTATAGAACTTAACTTTTGCATGAGTAGATGTCTGTCTCTTGGAATTCTCAGATTCTTTGGCAGTTTGTTGATCTACAGAACTACTAAATCTTGGATAGTTTTTAAATGTCATTTTTTTTCCTAGAATAAATTCTAAACCACACCTTTTAAAAATAACAAATATAAATACCTCAAAGTATTGTTCAGTCTGATTCAACATATATTAGATCCTTTCTTTCAAAGGAAAATCATAAATTCATGGGAATAATATGTTATTAAAAGTTCAAAGTAGTTTTTCTTATCTAATATTTTCTTAATATATTCTGAGCTGTTCAGGGCCATCCTCTGTGATATCTTCAGTGATTCTGATAAGATTTTTGAAACTGTAGATGAGGAACAGTTACATCCATTTCACAAGTACAAAAACAATGAAGGTAAAAGCATTGATTTAAAAATATGGAACCAAGAGATGTACAGCAGAAATCCTAAAGGAAACCAGATGTTGTTGAGCCATTGTAGTCAGCCATAATTTAATAATGTTTTCCTTTAGAGCTATGAATAATAGCTCATTTTTTTTGAGGGTACAAATTTCATTCAAAAGATTTGTCTTTTATCTATTTATGTTATTCTGATAATAAAAAACCAAACTGACTTTCAAGGAACATATTAAAATGTATTATATTTCCTTTTTGCTACTTATTGATAACATATTTTAGGTCTTTAAATATAAGCAGTCATAATTTACATGCTCAAGACCAACTCTCATATATTAAAAGCAGTTTCCTTTATATATTTCTTTTTTTGATATGAGGAATCTAACTAAGGGCCTCCCACTTGCCAAGCAGGTGCTGTGCTGCTGATCTGCATCCTCAGTCCTCATTTATATTTCTTAAGAACTAAATATACGATTGGATGAAATGAAAGGAGATAAGAATGTCCACAAAGTTCAGAAAGGATAAAACAAGGCAATAAACAACAACAACAAAATGCTAAAAAGAGAACAGTTTGATAAGATTATTAGCTTAAGAATCAGATGTGCCAGTATCTGCAGCTTGAACGGAAATGCATTAGTCCTAAAACAGTGTAAAAAATTTAAAAACTTTGTAGTTCCATTATGCAATATATTGGTGATGAGAAATAGATCATCATTAACTAGAATGGACATTATCTTTTGAATGCTAATGAAATAATTACCTGCTTCTATAAATAAGTTCCCTCTAGGGGCCGGGGAGTTAGCTCAGTGGTTCTGGCACCTGTCTTGCAAGCACAAGGGCCCGGGTTCAATTCCAAGGTAACCATATAACAATACTGGGCCCAGCAGCAACCAGCACCACATACCACAGTGCCGGGCATGGTGGCTCACACCTGTAATTCCAGCACTTGGGAGGCAGAGGCAGTAGGATTGCTGTGATATGAGTTTGAGGCTGAGCTTGGGGCCAGCCTGAACTGCAAAATGAGACCCTGTCTCAAAAAAAAAAAAAAATTCGCTGTAGTATAATAATTCTTTTAAAAATCATACATGAAAAGGGTGAAAGAGATGGCTTGCTTTTTATTTTCCAAAACAAAGCAATCATACAAATAAAAGAAAACAAAACAACCACAAATGGCAGCAGCAGAAGCAGCAGCAACAACAACAAAAAAAGTTACAAGAGAACATCCTAGACCAGAAATTTAATATACCTAAGAAAAATATATTTTAAAAATGAAACAAAAATTAATTGTTTCAATAATATATCAAAAATATACAAAGAAAACATTTTCTGTGTTCATTTACTAAGGCTTCAGTACCTAAATACAAGGTTTATTAAGCAACAGAAATTTATTTTCTCCAAGTCCTAGAATGTGGCAGTGAGAGATCAAGGTGCAGGGCTGGTCTGCTCTTGAGGTCATTGCACTGTTACATCCCACACTACAGGCCTCATTTTAGCCTTTCTAAAGTCCTCTCCAATATATAGAATTTGAATATTAAAGACTGGGACTGCAACTTATAGATGGGGGCAGGGAGACACAATCTCCTGATACCCTATGACCTCAAAAGACAAGGAAAAACTTTTAGAATAAATGATTAAGAGCAAAATATTTGTTTCTCTTCCCAACTCCCAATTGGTTACTTCCTAGATATCAAAGAATCAGAATTTAAGATTCTTATAGTTTTGCTAAAAGCATTTTTAAAGGTCAGTTGCTAGCTAACAGTGAACCTTAAATTAAAAAGTTACTTTAGGGCCGGGGATTTAGCTCAGTGGTTCCGGCGCCTGTCTTCCAAGCGCAAGGGCCCGGATTCGATCCCCGGTAACCACATACCATACTGGGTGTGGAGACTCATGCCCAGCAGCAACCAGTACCACATACCACAGTGCCGGGCGTGGTGGCTCACACCTGTAATCCCAGCACTCGGGAGGCAGAGGCAGGAGGATTGCTGTGATGTGAGTTTGAGGCTGAGCTCGGGGCCAGCCTGAACCACAAAGCGAGACCCTGTCTCAAAAAACCTTTAAAAAAAAAGAAAGTTAATTTAATATTTAGGTTTCATGTGAGAATTCTGTGATTTGCAACAAAATCACACTTTAACATGCTTTATGATTTCCAATGAACAGTTGATCAGGGCTGGGAATTAGTTCAGTGGTTCTGGCACCTTTCTTGCAAACACAAGGTTCTGGGTTCATCCCCAGTAACCACCCACAACAATGCCAGGCATGGTGACTTACACCACCAGCAGTCAGTACCACATACCACAGTGCTGGGCCTAGCACTTAACTGATGAGAATCAGAAGAACTAAAAATCAGTAATTAACACTGAATCGACATGTGGGAAAAGGGTGTCATTACTCTGTCCTTGTATTTATTTCATTTTTGATAATATCCAATTTTAACTCTGATTCAGTGAGCAGTATGAAATACTGTCAACATGTGAAAAGAAATATGTCAAAGAAGATTATTCATTTTAATGGAAGAATCTATTCTACTTCATGATCTTAGTCTCTTTGAAAACTAGTGCTATGACGATGTTAATGTGTTAAGAATATACAGCTTGATAAATAAAGAACAAAAGATAGAGTAGGTCCATTTCAGATGTATTAAGAATTTAATCATTTTATTCCCACACTGAGATTGGCTGTGGGGGGAAAAATATTTCTGAAATTAAAATGTAAATGGCATATATAAATAATGACTTCCTTTAAAAATGATATTGGTGAGTATCATATTCATAAGTGCAATGATAAAAACCTGGAAGAAGTGAGATTCAAGAGTTGGCAAGAAACGACACTTAAGGGATAAGTAGTATTTCCCATATTCTCATTTAATAAGATACTGTTTTTGTCTTGTCTGAGAAAAGGATCTGAAATGTATTGGTCCTTATCATAATGCAGAGAACTTTCTAGTGAAAACGAAATGACTGTGTCCTTTGCTTAATTAGTTTAACATCTCTAGATTCCTAGGATATTTCTCAATCTCATGCTTAGAAAGATATGTAGAAAATATTCAAAACATTTTACCTCCCTATCTGCTTGTAGACAGTATCACACACAGAGGTACTTCATTACATTTCTCTATGCCATAAATGTTGATTAATAAAAAGAATATATCAATATATAATATTCTTTTGTGATTTGAAAAAGAATAAAGAAGGCAGGAAGAAATTTAGCAGCATACCCTGAGAGAGCAGAGAGTATCTCAAATGAGATGAAAAGCACTGGGTCCCAGATGATATGTTTCAATGATCCTCAAGATTTTTTTTGCATGACTGTCACTGCAGAATTAAGATGCTTGAAAATAAATCCTGTTCATTAACTGTGATTGTTTAAATTAAATGATTTTGTAAGCATCCTGGTCTTGAATCCATTTATCAGACAAAAAGAGAGGATAAGCTTGTTTTTAGGAACTCCACTCCCTTTACTGGTAAGAATTAATGGTTTTTCTATCACACACACACACACACACACACACACACACACACACACACACACACACAGAATTAATATATGGTAAGCACATGTATCATTTGTATTAATAAAATTAATGAAATAAAAATCTGTATCCAATTCGTGCTGTTCCAGAGTAGGTTTCTCTGTTCTTCCCACAAGGTGCCCAGATGTTCTCTACCTATGGTCTCTGAAATAAAGCTCAGATTTTACTAAGTCATACACATGGGACTGAAAACCTATTTTGTCAGGCTTTTCAGGCACTGCTTTGAATTCAGGCCTATGCAATTTTAGTAACTTTCTTCTGAAAAGCAATCATCATTTACAACATTATCAACTGATTGGTCAGTAATACTAAGGTACTTATACTTGATAGAATACTCAAATCATGCAGAATTCCACAGCAAATCATCACTAAATATCTGCATACAGTGAACCAGTGCACTATGACCTAAGTGGACATGAACCTAGATAAAACCCAATAGAGTCCCCTCATCTTCAGTGGCAGTGCCTGGAGAGAAAATTGCTTAAGGAGAACATGCCACAAATATAGATTATCCAGAATTATTCAGACTCTATTTCATTCATTCACTTATTAGAGAAATATTTATTGCACAGCCCCTACATGTCAGGAGTCAGGACTCAAAAATAACAGCATAGACAATGCCTGCAAAGCTCCTGGTCCAGCAGTGACACAGCATAAGCAACTCAATGCAAGGAACGTGATAGTGGGGCTGGTGCGCTCTGGGAGACAGTGTGGGCATCCGATCCCTGGGGACATCTGTGGGTATATCTAGGTCATTATTTAAGTCTGAACCTCAGGGATAACCTGGGCTGGATTGATAGGTTTTTTTCATGGAAAGTGAGTGGTAGATAAAACAATGACCGTAGAAGGGATGACCTATTATTAGAGGAGACACTGAACAAGGTCTGAATCCTGTGTAGCTCTCAAAATAAAAAGGTCGCCTTCTTCTCTGTTGTTTCTGAACATCTAGTGCTGATCTCTGCCTATGTAAAGATTGGAAGAGAGATTGTTTTAAGATCAGAAGCAGGCTCTCATGATTTAAAATAGTTTTGAAGCTCACAGTTCTGTCTTTATTATGTAACTCCTTTCATAGGGACCGTTGTTTCCTAGAAAAAGAGAAAGGGTAAAATATTCTTTAGGTCCAAAATATCCTAGTTGGAAATCAAAGCTCATGAGTGATGAGATCAGGGAGCCTGTAGATAAGAGGATCCTGATAAATCTTTGTGTCGCTTCAGAATTTGGATGAGTTTCTTTTTCTGTATATCTTTGGCAAACTAACCCACGAACGTGCTGAGAGTCCATTTAAAGTGTCCTGAAGCAAGTGAGAAGATAGGCCTGATGTCTTTATCTGAGGCAGTCTTAAAAGAAAGCCAGTCTTCTTAAACCGTGTCTGCACTTGGTGTGATAACAAGTGAACAATTTCCCTTCACCTTAGGCAGCAAAGACAAGAAAAGCAAGTGTAATTTCTTCTTTCTTTCTCTTTAATAGATTTTCCTTTCTCGGTGTTAAAAGGAGATAATCTCCTTTAGACATTATAATATACTTTCAAAAAAACCTATTCTACATAATTACAATGGTCTACCTCATAGAAGGAGGCTCATCATGAAGTATAAGTTCCCCTAAGGATAACAGGGCTATGAGTTTAACCAAAGCATTTCAGCTGTAAACGGAGATCTCCTTTTCCTTTCTAGTCTAAATTTAAGATTTATTTTAGCCTTCAAAATGACTTTATGTCAAAAGATTTTTCTTGCTGTTATCAAACCTATTAACTTTGGAAATTACATTTGTAAAATACCAATCATCATTCTTTTTACTATCTGCAAATCTAAGTCATGGAATCACACTTTTCCTTTCCGTGGCCACATTGATAGCAATAATTAGGAAGCTGGTATCAGTGGCATAACTCAAATCTCAAGATAAATCATAAAACTGGCTATTATGAAACTTCAAAACCTAAAACAAGAGCAAAGTGGGAGTGTCACAGTATTACTGTGCCCTTATGTCTAATCTTAGGGCATTATATGTGTCTTTTATTATGCTTTCTACCTGGTCATTTCTACAGAACTCAGGCATAGGAGGATGTTAACTGGTCCCAGTTTAGGGTCTTCTGGACCCTAAAGGGTCTTCCTGCTGCAGGAAGTCTTCACTTTGTGTGCTACAGGCTGGTTTTAGAGTGACATCTAAAGGACTGTTGAGCCATCGTCACTTCCTCCAACCCGCCCTACACATGCAGCCAGAATAAATCTCCTACAGTAGGATTTTTGTCTCGTCATTCCTCTCCTTGACTCTCAAAGCCCCTTCCAAGCCTGATGATTAGAGTCTAAGTCAGGCATCCAAACTCTCCTCTGTCTAGTGCCTCATTATCAAGTGTTCTTTCACACACACCAAATGCTCTGGTAAAATAAGGTCCTCTTTTGTGCTTTATATTTCTCTTTCCCACACTTTAACTGTAAGTCATTCAGTCAACACAGTCTACACAGAGGTGGAATCCACTTCCCTGATCCTTGGTTGCTCCATCTGGAATCACTCTTACTGAATTCTTACAGTGCTTTATCAGAAAGTCTCCATCATTCTTTTTTGGGGGTGTTCTTCGATATATCCCCAGCTCTCCAAGAAAATCAAGGTCCCAAGCTGGACCAAACATAATATTTTACCCTAGAAAAATGTATTAAAAATTCATCTAAAATGCTTTAGAGCTGTATTTTTTTCTATCAATGTTCATATTTATGCTAGGTTTATTCTCCTCTCTGTTGATGTGTATAAATAATTCAGTTTTGCTTGATCTTGATAAGGTGTACCTGAAGCTTGCTATGACTTACTAAAATGAGTATATTTCAGAACAGTGATACTGATAAAACATTTGTTTCAAGTATTATACATACTTACCTATTTTGGGATAAATAGCATGGGGAAATATATCTTATGTCAATATTTTTGGTTTAAGCCCCAAATATTCCACTGCAGTTTCTAACAGGCATTTTTTTTTTGGTCAGTCTTAAACTCAGCAGCCATCTGAATTAGTAATCATATTCCTCATGAAAACAAACACTCTGATGATAGAAAAATTGAATTTAACAAAAGTGCACACAGTACTGACTCTGTGGGGTTATATTAGGGAATTATATAACGAAAGCAGTCTATTTAAACTAGTTCAAAGTCTAACAGCCCCAAATTTCAGCCACAATCACATAAGAGCAGTTAAAGAACATTTTGTTGGGATTTGTGTTCATGTGTAGGATGGAAAATGCATTTGGTTAAATTTTTATTTATTTATATTCTGCAAACTTCTCATTTTATGCTTGTTTTAATATATACCTTACAAAGTATATTTATATATATAGCAGTATATTCCTCAAGCAGTACAAAATTATAACAACTTGAGCTTCTCAAAGGCTTTGGTGTATTTAACTGTTTTCATGGACTCAATGTAAGAGATTGAAAACCAATGCAGTAACTTGTACTCCTGTACTGCACATTTACACAGTTTAACTTATTCTTCCGTGTAACTTTTACTGAAGCAAAATTGTAAAATGAGGAAAAGCCAGTCCTCTGAGTGCCTGAGGCACTTGCAAGTACTCATTCAATTTAATTATCCACCTTAATAGAAGGACTTGTTTGATAATTAGACTATTTATGTTTTGAATGCTTGTTTTGATGATGGTTGTTAACTGGCTTCTATCCTCCAAATTCCCTAGAGCTCTATAAACCTCTTAGAATATAATAATTTTGGAAATTAAAAGAAACTTGATGATCTTCTGAATTCCTTTGCTCTAGGTAAGAGTCTGAGACCAGCAGTGCTTAATTACTCAAGATCATTTAATCATGTACTATGTCACTAGAATCTAGATTTTTTTTACATCTGAGCTTAGTGATTTACTGTGATAAGTACTTAGAAAATAGCTATGATCAACTGTATGAGATATTTTTGTGTTAAAATAGTTATAATGAAGAACTGGTCATCAGTTAATTACATGTGGGATACACAGCTATTTTTTTTTCAACATAAATGTTTCATTTAATGACTTTTCTTTGTAGTTGTCTCTAAAAGTAATTTCCCCTTCAATAATTTTTATCTCATGTTCGGTGGTTCTTTTACCATTATCTCTGCTATAGAACCATATCAAATATACTTCTTTTTCTAAAATATTAACCATATCTTAGTCCCTGAACGCCTTTTATGCAACATGGCTATGATGCTTTCAGAGAATTCTTGTGGATTAGCCAGCTAGGATAGCCACTCCCAAATCATGTGCCAGTGCTTTGTGTGAGATGATTGCTAGCTAGCCTCTTGGAATCTCCATTGTTTCAATTAGCCCAGAAAGAAGAGAACTAAGAAGTATTCACTCTGCTTGTTGCTTGTGGCTAATGTTCACACTGCTTCTAGACACATGAAAAGGCTTATGTCTGATGTTAGCTTTATGGTCTATAGTTATAACCTTCCTGAAAATTAAGTTTTCTCAGGAAAAGCACCGATAGCTTTAGTATTTTTATATTTCACAGTTGCTTATATTTTCTTTTTGCTTTCAAAGCTCAGAGAAAATATTGTTATAGTATGATATTGGATTTTGAAAATGGCAGAGGTAGGTATCTCCGAGGAGAGAAGGTAATTTTGTTTGCATTGATTGTTATTCTGTGGCCTGTGAATTCTTTGTTCTCTGCTTAATTTATAGAAAAGAAGCATTTTCTTGTAAGATATTTTATATTTCATGATAAAATAATTAGGGAGCTAAAGTAAGCTTGATTAAATTATGTGTATTCAAAGACAAAATTTTCCAGTTCCAAATTGAGTTTTATACAATTGGACTTGTCAATTAATGGCAATAAAAGCATGGTTGGAGCAGACCCATGAGCATGCTTTGCTGGCTCTGGAATTTGTTCTGTGAAGTAAGTTTAAAATTCATTCACTCATTTTATAATAAAGCACAACTCTCATGGACTGATAATTCTTTTTTATGATAACATGGAAACAAATGAGAAAGTACTTATCTCTGGCTTCTTTCTTTGATAACATGACATGCCAGAATGAATTTATGAATTTCTCATTAAATTCATAAATTCATAAATTTCTCATTATATTAATGAATTTCTCATTAAATATAACTTTGAAAGAAAAATGTCAAAACATATGCTGGGGGGAGAGGAAACAAAGAAAGTAAAGGGAAAAATTTGATGATAAAAAGGAAAAAATGGAAACAAAGTTTATGTATATACAGGGTGGAGGAAGGGCAGGGACATGGGGAAATAAAAAAACAGCATTATTAAGAAACACTTTTCTAGATACCACTTATTTTTGGATGGGAAGTACTAATATAGTGAAAATGGCTATATTTTCAAAACTGTTATACAGATTTAATGCAATCCCAAATCAAAATACCAATAGCATTCACTGTAGGTTTAAGGGGAAAAAAATCCTAAAATTCATATGGAACAATAAAAGGTCTAGAAAGCAAAAGCAATTCTGGGAAAGAAGTTGTGGGGAATCACATTCCTGGACTTCAAGGTATACTATAAAGATATAGTGATGAAAACAGCATGGTATTGGCAGGAAAACAGGCTTGAAGATAAATGGAACAGATTAGTATATAGAAGAACAAACTCTAAGTATTCTCAGATACCTAATCTTTGACAAAGGCACCAAATAGCTTCCCTGGAGGAAAAAAATAGTCTTTTGTTTTGTTTTGTTTTGTTTTGTTTTGTTTTGTTTGAGACAAGGTCTCACTTTTGTATTTCAGGCTTGCCCTGAGCTCAGCTTTGACCTCACAGCAATCCTCCTGTTTCTGCCTCCCAGGTGTTGGGATTACAGGTGTTAGCCATCACACTCTGTACTGTGAAATGTGGTTCTGATTGCTGGTGGCTGTGAGTCTCCATGCCCAGAATTGTTGTATGTGATTACCAGAGATTGAACCTGGACTCTCGAACCTGCAAGACAGGCCTCAGAACCAGAGATAAATCCTTGGCCCAGAAAGATAGACTTTTTAACAAATAGAGCTGGGAAAACTAATTATGCATATGATAAAGATTGAACCTAAACACACATCTGTCATCATGTACTAAAGTAAAATCAGAATGGATCAAAAAACAAGTATTAAAATAAAAACACAATCTGCTAGAAGAAGGAATATATAAAATTCTGGAAGACACAAAAGTGCAGGCAAAGACATTACCGACAAACTCCTGACTGCAAAGGAAATACAATGAAACTTAACTAATGAGATCATATCAAATAGAAAACTTCTGCAAAGTGAAGGAACCAGCAATAGAGTGAAGAGACAAATAACAGCATGGAGAAAAATTGCCATCCTCTCCTAAGATGACTGATATCTAGAACACATAAAGAACTGAAAAAAAATTATATGGGACTGAATGAATGTCTGAAATGAATAGACAATTCTCAGATAAAAAGTACAAATAACCAACAAATACTTGAAGTGAACCAGTGATAGATGCTGAGAAGGCTGGAGGGTGGGGAGAAAACTTTCCATGATTGGCAGGTGTGTACCAGTAGGAAAACAGTATGGAAATGCCTCAAACACTAAAATTTAAGGTTCCAGTTAAGCCAGCTATTTCTCTTCTAGGTATCTTCCTAAAAGAGTCAAGCTTGTCAATTCACAGGGATACATACATGTCCATATCTACTTATAATCACAATTTATAATAGCTAAATCTTAGAAACAGCTCATATGCCTATCAAGAGATCAATGATTAAAGAAAATTTGGTATTTATATATAACAGAATACTACTCTGCTACAAAAATGATCATTAATTATTATTATTTTTTGAGACAGGGTCTCACTTTGTAGTTCAGGCTGGTCCTGAACTCAGCCTTGAACTCAGCAATCCTCCTGCCTCTGCCTCTCCAGTGCTGGAATTACAGGAATGAACCACCACATGAGGTACTGTGGTATGTGGTACTAATTGCTACTAGGCATGAGTTACCGTGCCCGGCATTGTTGTATGTGGTTACTGGGATGAACCCCGGACGTTGCACTTGCAAGACAGGTGCCAAAAGCACTGAGCTAATTCCCTAGCTCCAAAAAAGATACATTGGAGATGATTTTAGGTAAATGCATGCACCAGAAAACATAATCCTACATGAAATATATCAAACACACACATCTGAGTAGAGCACTGTTTCCATCCTGTGAGAAGCACACAAAGTATAAAGCAGAGGAGGATAGAAGAGAGATATTAGGAAGCTGGAAACATTTATTCAAATGGAAAGGGAACAATGGTGTGGGGAAGGAGAGGAAAGGATGGGAATGGAGGGTTACGGGGGGAAAAGAACTGAAGAAAAAGTGGAGACAGAACTACTATAAATGGGAAGGGGGGAGGGTTTGAGGGAAGGGAGGTGACAGCGATAAAAAGGTGAAATGTGTTATGTACATACACAACCCCTCCAGGATGAAGTATTTAGTATGTACTGCATAGGGGTACTAACAATATTTTCTCATGTTGTTCATTAAATAATCCACTGACAAGTATAAATGCGAAATTGAAGTTGTCTGTGGGACTATGGTTTATTTAAACATAGTTCTCTAAAGCCTGTGGAGAGGAAGCTGTTAGATCTCTTAGCAAATTCTTCTTTACCACATGGCTCAGAACAGTTCCTGTCCCTGAGAAGCTCACATGTAATGGAAAAGGGACATTTAAAAATAATGTTTTGCTCAAAACCAGCCAGTCTTTCCCCTTTTATTCTGATAAAAAATCAAAATCTTTACTACAAATGTGATCTACAACCCACTGCTTACCCCTGCTCTGCTAGTCTTTTGACTCATACCAACACAGTTTTGTGGCCGCACCCCAGCAGGCCAGGTGCGAACAGACCTAGAGCTCCAGTACAACCCCCATAAACTTCCTTCAGTGTCAGGTCCATAACATCGCTCAAGTGTTCAAGCGCAGGTCTCTTTCTCCTACCAAAGCAAGTCACGAAACCTACTGTGCATGCTCTTTCTAAACTTAATCCCCACCTCTCACTCCAGTTTCCTCCAGAGTTATGTCCTGTGGCATTCGTTGGTATTCAACAGAGTACATTACACTCATTCACTTTTAATTTCCAAATGCAAGATCCTTAACAGTCGGAAGTGTTCCTCCTCCACTCTCTGCACACACCCCTGCCTGGAACACAGCCTTTCACACAGCAGGTGCTCAGGATGTATAGGTCCAGCGGATGGACACACAAGGATGTGTCCACTGGTAGCTACAATATGAGTGTGACACTAAATGGTGTGAGCAGCTAATACATGCAGTCATTAAATTATAGGGCTCTACATATTTGTGCTTTGAGAATAGCTTTCTACAAGTGGAGTTCCTTCAGTCTTTTTTATTTTCTGTCAAATGGGATTATACAATTAATAAACTGCTGTCTGTACCCCAGAAATACTGATGATATGGTACATATATTTATATATATATATATTTTTTTTCCATTTTATATACATCTTTTGCAAAAGAAAAAAGGGCCCGAAATGTAGAAGAAGTAGGCAAGGTGAGGAGAATAAAGGGATAAAAAAGAATTCAGTTTTATATATATATATATATATATATATACATATATATATGAATAACAATTCTTATATATATAACAATATATATATGAATAACAGTTTTATATATATATATGAATTCTTTTATATATATCTTATATATATATCTTTTTTACATATATATATATATATATATATATATATATGTAATTTCCATGAGGGATGTAATCATTATGTACTGCAAACATATCTGAATAAAGATAAAAATTTAGTAAAAAAAGTGTACTTACAAATGTATCTGTTATTTCTGAGAGTAATTATGAAAATGCATCTTCAACTGTTATGAATAATTCCACTTTAAAAATATGCAGTTTGATAATAGATCTTAAATATGAAATTAATTCCTAGTTTTCTTTCTAATTAGCCTCCTCCTATTTCGAGTCTTAATAGCTGAAATAACAAAGATTCATCATGTTTTTAATCAAATTAGCAAGCAGATTTCTTCCTTTATTACCCTTCCATAAAAATCTATTTAGCATAAAATAAGAATGCCAGAGCATTTTCCGCCAATATTTGATTATGTACAGAGTTAAATGCTTCTAATTCTAACCAATTGTTGGCGGAGGCATCTGATTATACATTCACTTCTAATTCAGCAATCTGTTTTTCCAGTTGTTTCAGTCTGGCATACTACTCTTTTTCCCTATCAGCAGAAATAAGATATAATATCCCTGCATAACACTGATCATACAATTTTCCTAAGTGAATAAATGGTGTTCTTTGGGGGGAACAGTGGAAATTGCAAGCAAATATCATTCTTTGTTCAACTAATTGGGAGAAAATTGTTTTTAAAAATAGAGGATATAACAACTACCTTCCAAAAAAATCAAGTCACAAGTGATACAATATTACCATTGTGTTTTCTTCTGGAGTGCTAACAGTTGAATCCAGGGCCACATGTGCCCAGGAAAGCACCCTTCCCTGTGCCCGGAGGCTCTGTGCTGAAAAAAACATGAAGTGCTGACCCAGAGAAGGGTCTAAGGGGCCCAGGGTCTACAGTTATAGGAACTCTGTCAAGAAAAGCTCACTTGCTTACCTGCCTAGCAAGATTTTTTTTCCTGCCTCTACTGCCCAGGTGCTGGAGTTACAGGTGTGAGCCACCATGCCCAGCACTGTGGTTTGTGGTTCTGATTGCTGGTGTGTGTGAGTCTCTGTCCGGCACTGGTGTTTGTGGTTACTGATTGAACCCAGGCCCTTGCACTTGCAGGCAGGTGCTAGAACCACCGAGCCAAATCCCAGCTCTACATGCCTAGCCAGCCTTTTGAAACACACACCCAGCCAGAGTTATCCATCCCAAGTGGCAGAAAACAAGTGGATGGGAAGTGTATAATGTATAGACAGAATTTCTTTCATATGTACACAGCATGCTTTTTCTTTTTCTCTGTTCTGGCTTTTAATGGGGGAGTACAATCCTTGTGTAAAAAGACCTGGTTAGACCATCATATCAACATTTCAATTTACTCACCGAGTTCTTGTCTTTCTTTTTAAAAGAGTCTGTTGATAAGATACTGATAGGTATTAGCTACCCATGGCCTTGTGTTTAGTCCACTCAGACTGAGGATATGCTATGCCTCAGGGTTGGTGACTAAAACATGGAGAAAATTGAAAACAAGAATTAATGAAGGAAGAAAAAAATAGGAGGGAATACAGGGAGAAAAATTAAGGGAAAGAGGGAAAATGGAAGAGGAGAAGAAAAACAGGAGACAAAGAAGAAACAGAGGGTGAAAAGAAGAAAATGATTATATGAGTTGGCTTATTGGAGACATTACCATTTTGTCTACCTATGAATGCCTATCTTTTTAAAAAATTGATTTTATTGGTACATTTTATATACAGATTAAGATCAAAATCGACATTTTGAATTTGTATCAGTCAGTACATGACATGATTGGGTCCTTCTCGTCCTCATAGTCTAGGCACACTGCAAAGCTGATCGTTCTCCAGTCACACTGAGGTGAGTCCTGTCTTCCTGCCTCTGCTCTTGCTCTTCCTGGTCTGGAGTATCACCTGCTCAGAGATGTTTCTTAAAGCTTCACACCTTTCTTGACCATTCTGTGCTTGATCTTGTACCATCCCATCTTCAGTTTCTATCTTAGTGATTACAGTTCACCAGTAAGTATTAATCTGTAGGAGAATTTTAATATTTTTCAGTCTGAAAATACTCACCACAAAGTGCTATCATCACATTTTTCTCTTTCCTGTACCAAACACAGTGCATGGGCACCCTATATACACTCAATAAACTCTTGAGGAATAAATACGTATGAAAGGATCTCCAACATCCCTAATCTTACCTTGGATTTCACAGGAGAAAAAAATAGCTTGGTAGCTTCTGGGAGGGATTTTTGGTCTCTGATACTGCATAGAGTAGCTACATTCATTGTATTCTTTGATCTTTACAACAAAACTTACTATGTAAGGGGCTGGGAGTGTAACTCAGTGATGCAGTGTCTGCCCGGCACAAGTCCCTGAGTTCAGTTCTCGGTAGCAAAAAAAAAAAAAAAAAAAAAAAAAAAAA
>PVIR01037547.1:0-15062 GCA_004026965.1 Petromus typicus | reverse complement strand
GTCACCGCTTCCCGAGCCGCCCGCTGCTAAACTCAGTCCCTGGGTGCTCTTCCGGCGTGGGCCTGGAGGCCAGTAAGCTCCAAACCCGGTGCAGATTCAGTGGCACAGTCGCCGTTTCCCGAGCCGCCCGCTGCTAACCTCAGTCCCTGGGCGCTCCTCCGGCGTGGGCCTGGAGACAAGCAAACTCCAAACCCGGCGCGCTGGACATACTTTTAAATACCGCCTTGTTTCTCTTGCGTGGGAAATCAAAAATGTGTCTTCACTTAGCTGTTTGTTTTCTTTCCTATAGAGAAACATTTTACTTTATTATTATCCCATTTGTTGACTCTTGGTGGTTGTTCTCGCTCAAATGGCTTCACCTCAGAAAATCTTTGTCTTTTTCTACATCTTTAAGGGTTTTACTTATTTTCTATTCTAGCAGTTTCAGTGTTTCTGTTTTTATATCTAGATCTTTGACCCATTTCAATTTTATTTTTGTACAATGTGAGAGATATGGGTCTAAAAACATTCTTCTACATGCAGATAACCAGTCTTCCTAGCAACACTTGCTTAAGAGACTGTCTTTTCTCCGATATGTATTTTGGCCCCTTTGTGAAAAATCAAATATGTGACAGTACCTGAGGTTATGTCTCCATTCTCAATTGTTTTCCACTGATCAGAATGTCTATCTTTGTGGTAGTACTATGCTGTTTCTATCAATGTAGCTAAAAAATGATTGAAGAGGACATTGAAATGGAAAGACATCCCCTGTTCCTGGATAGGCAGAACCAATATTTTCAAAGCCCCACATTAGCAAAAGTGATATACAGATTTAATGAAATTCCAAACAAAACACCAGTAACATTTTTCATAGAACAATCACGAACTTATGCTGTTTTTTTGGATATAGAAAAATAATCCAAAATATAAGTAGAACTAGAGAGAGTAAAACAACAAGAGTAAAACAGGAGGCATCAAAATGTCAGATTTCAAAATCTGTTCCATGATGTACTTTAGATTAAATATGCAAATATCATAAAACATAGAGCATAATACAAGATTTTTTAAAGAAAGTACATCAAATTTTATATGATATGTATATACATAGGAAAGTTCTGAAAGAATATACATAGCACTGCTAGTTTGTTGGTTAACTCTTGGGGATGCTAGTATAAAATGAAGACTAGTGATACAGAAAATTTTTACTTTTTAAATTTCTCTATGTTTGGCATTTTATGAATATGTATTCATTTAGTATTTAATTTTTAAAAATGTAAAAGAGCAACAGTAAGGACATGGATCTGAAAGCATTTCAAATGGAAGATGAGAAAAATGTAAATGGGTGGTAGAGGAAATAAGTGAAGTTAGAGTAAGGCAAGGTGAGATCACTCAAAATACCCTGACACTATGACATTTTCAAAAAGCCAGCAGTACCTCAATTCAGAGGTTTATGCAGGCTGTTGTATCAGAGCTCAAACAGGAAAGTAGTTTTATGGTAAAAGATATTGTTTATAAGAAGTAGGCCTCTTTAAATTGTCAGAGGAACATACTGGGAAATTGAAGGCTAGAAAAGAGAAGTCCAAGAGTCATCAGAAAAGTCACTAATCAGCTCTCAAGCTGGTGAAAGAGCTGGGGCTTATAGGAAAATCTCTCATACTTCTAGAAATGTGCTATTACCAGGATGAGTCAAGTTAAATTTCCTGAAAAAGAGTATGAGGAAAGTACATAAAACCCATATTTATTATTGCAGGAGTATTTCTGTTAATGAATTATTTATTTTAATGTTATGAGTTTTCTTATATTATACAATGTGTGTTTAACATGAAAATAAAGTATTAAAATAAAATATTAAATTTTTAATATCTATTGAGTGTCTATAATAAACCATCATTTTCAATATTAACTGTTTACAAAATCTAAAAACCAGCAAAAGAAATAAATCCTTATATGGACTTCAATAAAAATACAAATCAAACACTACAATAAAAAATAATTGTTGCTTCAATTATGACACCTAAGGCAGACTTCATATGAGAAAACAGCATGTTCCATACATATGCATCACCTTCAATGGTAGTACATGTGTTTTCTTTTTCCCATCTCTTTTTATAGGGAATACTTGACATATCACTGATCTTGCTTCTTTTTAGGAGGTCCTTGTGATGTTTCACTTGTCTGTGTTCTGGTTTGCCCCAGAATTCTTTTGCAGAGTTCTTTTGCAGATATATACTATTCTTCCTCTGCTGTAATTTCTCTTTTTATCAATTTCAGTCTCTGTTCTCTATGGAAATCTCTCCATGATATTTTGTGCTTGTTATTTTCTCTATAAACAATGACACTATTTTTTCATGACATGTTTAAGATCAAGTAAAACACAACCATTGTGTTCCGAGAGACATCAGAATTCCTGCTTAGCTTGTTAACAATATCTACTCAACCTTTCCTTTCCATGATGTATGTGTATGCCATGACAAAATTATTTTACCACACAAACACTGGTATATGCAATTATTATTTGTCAATAAATAAATTTTAAAAATCTCTCACTAAACTTCAACATGAAGTGTACATATTAATCTATGTTTCTTTGATCATTTGCAATGGTCCACCCAAATCCATCTCTTGTCTTTGTAGCTCTACCATTGCTGGATGAGCCACACATATTGTATCACCTAAACCTCCTGCATTTTTGATTTGAAATTAAGTTTGGAAAATGGGAGAAAATTGTAGGTGATCTAAAAGTGAGAGGAGATAAAAGTGAGGACATTTATTTCCCTTAAAATTCTGTTGCCTTCCCAGACATATAAATTACTTTTATAATGGCTACCATGATGACAGTACCTGGCTGAGAAGTCTCCTTCCTTAGCAATACATGTCATTTGGTTCTAGTAACCACTTCTTTGCTTGTAGGCCTACTAATAGTAATGGGTTTCTCCCATTACTACACTTGGATGCCTCATAATCCTTTACTGATTCCCAAAATCTGTGAATGACTCTGCAATCTTATCATTAAACTAACCTTAGTCAAACCACGAATATGCCAAATCTTTCCTCCTATAACCCTGACCATTACATCCTTGGAAAATTTGAGGAAATGAACAGAATGAGTCTCAGATTGTTTCAATGAGAAACATGGAATTGTAGAAGGAAAGCTGCCTGAAGGTCTATAACTAGTGTCAAAGATGGCACGCAGAAGGAAGGGAGCAGTTAAGAATATCCTAGCTTTTTTTCTCCTGACTTACAATCTCCTGTCCATGTATTTGACTGCAGAAAATAAAAGGAAGCCAGCAACCTCAGTCAGGGAAAGCCTTTCTGCAGGAATCAAGTCATAGAGCAGGCAAAGGATGGGTCAGCACTGGGGATAGACAGACAAAAAATGAGTACGACTGTGACAACTAAGGCTTTCAATTTGTTTGGCTACAGCTATATTCTCAGGACCCATAGCAATCCTCACTTTAGATAGGCACTCAATAAATATTCACTGAATGATGAATGTGATAAGACAAAAGGGTCATAACTATGTAGTATTAGCTGGAAAATTTGTGAGCCAATGATTTCATACTTAGAGAAATTGCTTTTAGCATGTGACAGTATGGAAAAATTCTCAGATATGAAAGAGCTCAGGATGTCTATCATGCAAGGATACTTCTCCAAAGAAACTATTTAGAACATTCAAGTTAGTAAAGAGATGAATAAAAATAGGACAGCAAATGTGAAGTAGTTATGGTTTAAGAGGAGTAATATATAGTCTCTTTCTAAAGAACATATCCTTAAAAATACTGAAATACCAACAAATATTTATGCATACAAATGTTTATAGCTCAAAAGTGCTGCTGTCCCTGCTCAGTTTGTTTCTCCTTCATCTACAGTAATAGATGTGACAGGCACATGCCTGCCCAGCTATGCTACAGCTTTATTTGCTGACCATGATATGTAAAAAATGTTTGATCCGCCCCTGGCTAGGGTGCTTCAGAAGTAGGCACACCTCCATCCTCCTCGATTTCTTTTCTTTTCTTTCTCTCTTTCTTCGTTTCTTTCTTTCTTTTTCTTTCTTTCTTTCTTTCTTTCTTTCTTTCTTTCTTTCTTTCTTTCTTTCTTTCTTTTTCAGTTTTTTGAGACAGGGTCTCTCTTTGTAGTTCAGGCTGGTCCTGAACTCAGCCTCGAACTCAACTGACACTGTGGTGTGTGGTGTTGATTGCTGGTGCTCGTGAGTCACCACACCCGGCATTGTTGTATGAGGTTACTGGGGATCAAATTCAGAACCTTGGACTTCCAAGCAGGTGCCAGAACCACTGAGCAAAATCCCAGTCCTCAATTTCTTTTCTTGTGAGTCTGAACAACTACATCAAAGTTTGACTGGACTTGGAATTTATTCCTTTACTTGAAAGAGAAATAAAATTCTTTCTTACTTTAGTCATTATAGCAACTTATTTATTGCAGTAGTTAACATTGTTCCAAGTAATGAAATTCAAATTGCAGCATCACTGGTATTAAGGAAATATCAAAATAATTTATAGAGAACTTACAAAAGTGGGAAAATGATGCATTTCTCATAAAATGTACTTATAATAATTATTATTTGTAAGAGTGTAAGAAAATGCTTTCCACCAAATGTTAACAAAACAAAAGATACATACATATCTATATATGAAGAGTATAATCTTAATTACTGAAAGAAAAACTAGACTGCAAAACAAGTAGAAGGAAATAGGTCAATATATTCTTAGTAGTTGTGTTTAAATAGTGAAATTATGGCTGATCTTTTCTTGAGTCATTATTTTCTGTACTTCTGAGATTTTCCATAGTAGCCATAGCCTCATAATAATCACAATAGTCATGATTATAATATTATAATCACAAATAATAAATGGAAACTTTAAAAGACTAAAAATTAGGTGAAGATGTTGACAATAGTTATGATTCAATATTTTGAGGAAAAGTATTACAAAGTTTATGTTCATTTTCATCTGAAATTGCATAAAATTGTATACATTTAGATAGTCTTGCAAAAGAAATAGTACAATAGCTACTGTGTTAGAGGGTTTGTAAGTATTCTTGTTGTTTTAGAACTTTACTTTTAATATAACCATAATTAGTTATTTATTCCAATAAAAACAACATAATTTTTACCTAGATATTCCCAAGTGGTTGTACTTCCTAGAATTTATTAAATTACTGTGACTTGAGTCTCACTTCTGTGTAAGATGGTCCAACTACCTCAAGTGTTACAATCTAGAGCATTTTATCTTGAGTTTTTCCTCAACCACCTTATCCTAGACTAGCTATTTCTGTAGATTAAAGGCAGGGTTGTTTGAAGGATAAGATGAGTCAATGCAGATAGAAAGTGTGTATTTATCATAATGTTTTCTTTGTAATTTGCTTCCATCTTTTCTTGTTGCATCTACAACTCAGCTAAGACTTCAAGGCTGTTTATAAATCAACAAAAGCAATGATGCATGAGTGCTAGGTTTCCTCTGGGAGTTCACGACGGGTTTTGGAAATAGCACATTCTCCTACAATGTCAGCTGCTTAAAACCTAGTAATGGGAGTCCCATATAGTTCAGTGGTGTTTTACTTGGAAAGAAGCACGAAAGTCTCCCTAACTTTAGCATACATTCCTCCATACAAGCCATACAGTATCAAAATACTTTAAATGCACCCCATCACTCCTGTACTTCCTTGAACTTTGTAACCAGCCACCTGCTCCTCCTCTACCTCTGGTTGTTGACTCAACCCCGGTTTAATTGAAATATAAACTGACAAAACTTTTTTTGGTCAAACAAACTAGACAGATAATAAATGAGGTGATAGCAGTGTTCATTAAAATAAGAAAAATTTCAGATACTGTTTTTGAGTACATTTTTCTTACATAACTGCCTTTCTGTCACAAAGGATGGCCACTGAATACTTCTAGAAAATCATCCCTGTCTGTCAAAACTGAGAAGTAACTCAGATGCATGGAAGCTCCAGAAGTCCAGCGTATGCCAGATTCTGGTGCTGGATATCAGTTGCCCTTTGCTGTATTATTTTCTCCTCAAAAGAAATACTATGGTGTTCCTTTAATTAGAACTTTATATTGTATGGAGCACTAGCTATGACTTTGCTATGCATATGACTTATCCTGAATAGATTATTTTTAAAAATAATGTATGAAATATTGGATTAATCCACTAATTTGGAAATGGAATATGTTATCAAACCCACTGGTCAGAAATTAGTATTTCTGAAAAAATAAAAATATTATAGACCATAATGTTAAATGAAATAAATCAGGCACATGAGCTTAAATATTACATGGTTTGTCTTATATGAGAATCCTAAAGTATAAATAAAGAGCAAATAAAAGATAGATGATAGGAATTAGGGAGGTTGATCTTTCTAAAATGGATGGAGGGAGAGAGAAGTAAAGGAAGGGGAAAGGATGAGAAAGGAATTAAGGTATGTCATGTACATGTATCAACTCCACAGAGGTAAAGAAACTATTATGTATTGCAAACATACAAAAAAGAAAAGATAGAGGGAGAGAAAAGAAGGGGGAGAACTGGATGAAAAAAAGAATTGGAATGTGTCATTTACATGTACTAACTCCCCACGAGGAATGTAAACATTATGTACTACAAACATGTAGTAATAAAAATCACTATAGATTGCATCAAACTTGTAGAGGAGGCCAGAAGAAAGCAAAGTCAAAACTGCTGAAATCTATATGCAAAGCACTGGCAGCCCTTCGAATACTTCCCTACATCACAATGCTGATACATCAGCTAGCTGAAAGTATTACTGCTTTAAGAAGAGCCTCACAATCAATTTGAGTGGATTTTCCTAGAATTCCAAGTTTTATAGGGCTAATGATCTTTACAAACCTATAAAGTCAATTGTTTGGCTTTTCCATTTTCAGTTCCTCTCATGTCACTCTCCAATGTTTGACGTTGCCACTTTAAATAATGTGCTATGACTCCTTTCTGCAAAGAAAAATCTGCTCTAAAGAGGATCTAACACTTCTGGGTAACAATGACTGTGATAAAAAGGTTAGGCAAGTCAAAGAAGGATTGTGAAACAAAGGCTTTGTCCCTTTCTAAAATAATTTTAGATATCTGCCAATACATGGAAGAAGTGTATTTTTAAGGAATGTGATGCTGAAACCTTTTCTCCTTAATCTTCTGCTTATCTGGAGGCCTGTCCTAATCTGAGAGGCATGAAACTCCAAATGTTCAGATAAATTGTTCTAGCCATATTTTTCTACCCACTCTCCTTAGGGTGAACCTTGAGTTGATGAAATTCCAAAAACTCATGGTGAATTGTCCTTTGTTTTCATCAGTTTGAAACTGCCATTGATTATGACGAAGGCCCAACTTTGGCCAGTAAACTGTCCATTTTATAAAGAACCTAACTGGAAGCCTAAATTCCAGGCAGAGAGCCATAAAAACTGGTTGCTTAGTGTTAAAAATATATTCTCCCTAAAAGTTTCACAAGATAGTCATAATTGATGGGTGAAACTTGGTTGAAGTGAAGAGCTGACTCAGATTTCACTGTGAACACAAATTTGTAGCAAATCTGTAGTTTATAAAAATAAAAAAATTAAAAATATTTTACCCTCACCTCCCACATAATAACGTTCCATGTTTGTATTTTTCTCCTAGGACTGGGAGCTTTTCTAAGTGCACCACACCCTTATACTATGCAGGCCAATAAGAATAGAAATGAGATTCCTTTAATATCCCACAAGTACCTGATCCTGCCAAGTTTTTCCAGGGGAAAATTTCAGATGTTTCTATTTCTGATCTAATGGCAACATCCCTCTTTCCCTTTCTTTCTGTTCACTTCATGTATTTATTTACTGTTATTTCTGGGTGGAATAAAAGTCCAGAAAATCTCCTCTTATCTACCTCTAGATACGTAAGAGGGAGAGTGGTAGCGTGAAACCTCTCATTGGACTTACTCATATGGATTTTCATCATCTCAAGAGCTATTTTCTTCTGCCTCATTTCTGTTCTTAGAAGGTAATTTGGCTTCAGAACTCCTTTCCCCATTTCAGTTTCCCTTTCTCTAAATTCCTTCAACATGTCTCCTTTCCCATCCTCTTTATTCTTTCATCAGGTAAATTTTAGTGTTCCAGGATCACAGGTCCTCTTCTAATTCATTCTTTTTACTGATATCTTCAAAACCAAAAATGACCTTTTCTATATTTCTGCCTAAAATTTCATTACTGGAAAACAATTAATCAATGTTTAAGAGTAACTATTCAGCCTGCACAATTTCTACAAAAGGAAGAAGTGCAAAGCTTTGATTTCTTGACCCCTAAGAATTCCACATCCTATGTGCAATGGCAAATAAAAGTAAGGAACTTAGCTCTCTAAGAAAATCAACTCAGTAAGATCTATGAATGTGCTATGGATTCTTCATATTCAGCTATTTGAATATTCTTCTTTAAAGTAATTTCTTAGCTGGGATCTCCAGGAATGACTAATGTTGACATGCTTTGATAAAGTTATTGAGAAACAGTGATATGAATGTGTTGATCTCTTTCAGTGCTCTAGCCATCTGCTCACCTAAGCTTGAGAGAGAACCCACCAGTTTGACATACTATTGGGGACATTGCTGTTTCTTATTAGAAAACATAAAGAAGCTCTCTCTTCAGGTGTCTTTTAGATTTTAAACTGAAGTGTGCCATTATTTACCCTCCCCAGGCAGCACTATTCAAGTACACTATCTGGAAATGAGTTTCCTTTTGATGTATTCTGATGTGTTAAAACACTGGCAGAATGAATCACACCCTTTCTAAATACTACTGTGCACTAAATAAGGACTCCAGACTAGAGCTTGCAGAGAGGTTAATTACAGACACTTTTCACGTGTGATTGTGGCCTTACTCTAAACCAACTAGTGGAAATCACTAACCTTGTTGGAGGGAGATTTAACCTTCAGACATTATTTCTTGATTAGTCAAGAAAAGAACAGTACAGAAGGACTGCTGTCAATTAGGATTATCTAGTACCTTAACTGGTGCTTTTGTCATTCAGAAACAGCCAAGAATCTTGTCCCCTTTTCTACTGTGAACCAGTATGCTGAGGAAGTAGAAACAGTAGAAATGAAAAGAGAGCATCTTATGCAACTTCTCTCATGACATGGGAAAATATCTCCAGAAGAAATTTTAAAACTCAAGTAAGCTAGACTGTGACATGTCAAAATAAGACAATGAGATAACTGTTTAAATGCACAATGTTGCTTGAGATACAACCCATAAAAAATTTAAAGTGATCTAATTATAAATACTTGGTAGCATATAAAATTCATGGTTGTGTTAATCAGCATTTTCATTGCTGTGGAAAAAAAAACTTAGAAGAAAGATTTATTTTGGTTCAGGATTTCAGAAATTGCAGTCTGTGTTTGGCTGGCTTCAAGGCAGAAATATCATGATACAAGACATGGCAGAGGAAGTTTTTCACTTCCCGTCAGCCAAGAAGCATAGCAGAAGGGAAAAATCTAGAGAGGTAGGAGTGGAAACCAGATACAGTTTTCAGAGTCACACTTGCAGGACTCATTCCCATCAGTTAGGCACTAAATTGTGTTTCTATCATCTCTCAAAAATTCCATCAAATCATGATTTCATCAATAGATTAACCCGTTTATAAGTTAGATGCCTAATGATTCAATCTCTTTCTGAAGGCCTTACCTCTGATCACATGAGACTTTTAGGGGACATTATAGATCTGAACCATAACAATAGCTAAAGAGGCCAGATATAACACTAAAGGAAGTCACTGAGGTGGAAAAAGCATGAAAGTTCCAGAAGAGAAGAGTCTTCTGAAAAATGGTAGATACTATTTCAAAAGAAACTGATGTTGTCAGGACACCAGTAACGTTCCTATGAATGAATCCATTGTAAAGCTGTGTACCCTTTTGCTTATTGGCCCCAAAATATATAATATGAACAAATATTTACTTATTTGATATTCTTTACTTGTCTAGCTGTGATGATACCGTGTTCTGAAGTTACTCTTTACTGGAAGTCAAATTGGCTAGTTGTGAATCTTATCTTCTACTCAGTGCAAATTGGGCAATTTGCTTAAATCCATCAGTAGTACTTCATGTTCCTCTGTAAAGTAGAAATAATAATTGCTCCTATGTCATAGTATTATTGTAAAGATTAAATGGGTTAATGTAGATATAAACTATTTAGAACAATTCTTAGCATCTAATAAGCACTGTTAATATTCATTATTTCCTATAATACTCAACATTAATGTTATCATTTATGTCTAAATGACCCCCAAACTCCATAAGGTCATAGACAGGGCATTTAGAAGGCATCTATACCTAGGGTGTGTGAATTCAGATTAAGGATGTGATACTAGGGATCAGAGTATGGCCCTGAATTAGTCCACTAATTTTTTTTACCATAGTTCTGGGTTTTGAGTAATGGCAAGTTCTTTCATGGGTTTGGGTAGAGCAACCCAAAAAGCCCAGAGCCTGGATTGGATAAAAGGGAAAGGGGGGCCATGCTTCACTGCTTGCTGCCACTTGCCTGCTCTGTCATAGACAGTTTCTTCCCTGTGATTCCCCTCTGCCAAGCCACCTGGAGTTGGAGCCAGCTGACTATGGATTGAAACCTCTACAAACTGTGAGCTGAAAGAAACTTTTCTCGTTTTAATTTTTAAAGTTAGCTATATTGCCTCAAAATCAAAAAAAGTAACTAAAACAATTACTATTACCATTATTATTACTCTTTGCTACACTCTTGCTTAGATAATTTTATCAATTACCATCATCTTCAATGATAAGTAAATGACTCTTAATCGATAACCCCCAACTCAGCCCTCTCTTGTATGCTATATTCAAACAGGAGAACCAGGAAGATCACTGGATTAATTCAGTCTGACTTTGAAGATGTAAGCACCAGTAGAACAAATAGTATAACTCCCACTCTGAGACTGAATACCTGAAAAGTAAGGGGCTACTGGTATAACCACTGATTGAAGGCCCAATAACCAGGGAGTCTGTTATATAAGAGAAAAACAGTGAGTACCTCAACTTCAGAAAGGAAAATAAATTTATTTATTCTTTCTATTTTGTTCTATCTATGCCCTTAACTGTTTGTACAAGGCCTGATCATATTAGGAGATTTTTTTTTTTTACTCAGTCTACTGATTCAAATGTTAATTGCTTTCATAAATACCTCCACAGATACAGTCAGAAATAGTATTTTACCAATTATCAGGGTATGCTTTAATACAGACAAGTTCAGATAAAATGAGCTATTAAGTGAACTCAACTGTCTATTTGACATCTCCTCTGATATGCAATAGAAATATCAAACTTAATATATCTTAAACGCACTATCTTCTCTCAGTTCTGTTTCTTTCTCATGTAGGAAATTGCGTCTTCAGATTCACTAGCCATCACTCTTTCAATAAATATAAGACCATCTGTTCAGTTTTTTGAGTTCAAATCTATGAATCATCCTGGAATTCCTTTATTTCTACTCCCCCCAATATCCAGTTGTGACAACTCTACCTCTGAAATGTATTTCAGCTATAACTATTTTTCTTCATCTCCACATCTACAATCTATAAACTACAGTACTGTAATGTCTCACCTAGACCATGTCAACAAGTTACTAATTGGCTTTCCTTCTATTCTTGCTCCCTTAAAATTCACACACCATGTGATAACCAAAGTTAGCCAACAAAAATAGGAATAATTAGCTACTCTGTTATGATTGATATTTAAATATCTCCCTAAAGACTCATAGCACTATAGGCAAGTACTTTGGAAATTGACAGGTGTTACAACTGACTTACAATTAGGAAGGTACCTGGTCAAAAGAGTTGAGTCATTGTGGATATAACCAGGAAAATTATATATCCCTTCCCATCTCCTCTTTTGGCACTCTCTCTTCTTCTATCAAGATGCCATGAGAAGCTATCTTCTCCCATATTTCTCTACCACTGCCTTGGAGATGGCTGACAATAGACTGAAACCAATATAGTGAGCTAAAATAAGTCTTTGCTCCTCTATGTTGTAGGTGTCAAGTATCATGTCTCAGTCACAAGAAAGTGACTAAGAACACGTCTTCATTTAAAAATTTAGCTATAAATGTGGTTCTCTTATAGAATGGAGTATTACTCTGCCATTAAAAATGATAAGATAGCGTCATTCATACTCAAATGGATGTACCTTGAGGACGTCCTCATAAGCAAAATAAACAGGTCACAGATGTGTAAGTACCGTATCTTTTCTCTTGTATGAGAAAATGGAGTTGTAAATGAGTTGTAGTATGTTTATTTCATATTGTGAAGTAGAAAATACTTAAAAGGAAAGAGAGTGTAAGGGTAAATAATGAGGGGGAAATAAATATGGTAATAATAAAGAAAAAAGAAAACAAAGATTGTGTATATAGGGGGAGGGGGGATGCAGGGGAGGGGGGAAAGGGAAAAAATGAGAAACAAGTCATGTCATATTCTGATACAAATTCTTAATGTTGAATGTGATAATCATGTGTATACATAATGTACCAATAAAGATAATTTTTAAAAATCTAGTTATAATTTTCTTCTTCATTTAGATAGATCCAAGATCCTAAACAGGGACTTCAAGATGTTTAACCATCCAGCCATGAGCTATGTCTCCAACAATATGTCCTGCTCATCTACATTTTACTTACCAGATGCCAGTCATCTTGGCTTCCTCTCTCTTGTTCAAACACTATCATTTTCTAAATTCAAGAAACATATTAGTTATTCCCTTTTTATACAATGATTATCTCCTGGCTTTCCATATCCCTATCTTTTCCTCATCCTTCAAGTCACAATAGCAGCACTACTCCTTAAAGCATCTCTTTATTATTTTATGTAAATGAAATAGCTTTTCACTTATTGAATATTTATTTATTTATAAATTTTATACATTTTTTGAGACAAGGTATCATTATTTTATTCAGGCTGGCCTCAAACTCACGCAGAACCTCCTTCCTCTGTCTCCCAAGTACTGGTATTACAGTTGTGCACCACTATGCCCAGCCTGTTACACATTTCTTTCCTATATAGTTTACACATTTATTTTGTTCTCCCTCCCCCACTAGAAGTAATTACAGCAAGACAGGAATTTGGTTTTGTTCACAGCATATATATATATATATATATATATATATATATATATATATATTTTTTTTTTTTTTTTTTTTTTTGAGACAGGGTCTCGCTTTTGTGGTTCAGGCTGGCCCTGGGCTCAGCCTCAAACTCACATCACAATCCTCCTGCCTCTGCCTCCCCAGTGCTGGGATTACAGGCATGAGCCACCACGCCCGGCACTGTGGTATGTGGTACTGATTGCTGCTGGGTGTGGGTCTCCACACCCAGTATGGTATGTGCTTACCGGGGAATCGAACCTGGGTCCTTGCGCTTGCAAGACAGGCGCCGGAACCACTGAGCTAACTCCCCGGCCCTCACAGCATATATTTTAACAAATATTATTGTTCCTGGAACATACCATGTATTCCGAAGTTATTTTTGAGTGAATAGATGATTGGATGAATAAAATCATATACTGGGCTTGGGCCCTGACTTCTCATCTTACCATCATGTGAGGAGAAGCCCCAGAGACAGAATCTAGGTAGGAAGTGCTGCAGCTGTGCTGAGACAAACACAGAAGCCTTCAGTACACTACTTTGCCCCAACCTCAGCACAACACTTGGCCCTGACTTCTCGAGGGACCAGGTGTGAGGAAGAGCCTCAGAGATTGCACTTAAATCTGGTGCACAATAAGAAAGACCTTCAGTTGCAATGGGACTTACTCAGAGTCCTACAAGCCAATTCTACCAGAAGATTGATGCAGGAAATAATCATTTCTTAAGCATTCTAAATATTAGCAAAAACAGTACTTTCAGTAAGTAGTTTGTAGAAATCAACCAAAGAGTTAAACTAATATAATCAGCAAGAGCAAAAAAAGTAAAAAGAGGAAGCACACAAATAAGAGCCAACCTTAGAATTCCAGATCTCCAAAAGGAAAGTTAGGGAGCAGTGAGATAGACCAACCTAAAACACAACCACCTGGACTCTCAGCTAGAAACAAAAGAGGATCTGGGAAAATGAAATCAGAAACAATTTCTCAGATATTAATCAGAATACACACTCTTCTCAACTGTACATGGGACATTCTCCAAAACAGACAACATGTCATAGAACATATTGTCAGTGAAAAGGAATTGAAGCAGAGATGATAATCATGCTGAAAAACAAAGATTAAAAAAATAGAGGAATCCCAACAAAGAAAACAAATGAAATCCAATAAACAGATTCGAACAGAAATTCAAGAGATTAAAAACCTGCACTGAAAGCTTACACAGTGGAGCTAGTAAATCTGAAGAAAGAATTTCATACATAGAAGATAGGGTTGCAGTTAGTGACCAGAATAGGAAAGATTTCTTAATAATAGTCAAAGGTCAGGTCATGAGAAATCAATACAGCAGCTGCTAGATGAAGCAAAGAGAAAAACTTAGGACTGATCAGGGTCAACAAAGAAGCATGTGATAGTGCAAAAAACATTTTTAAAAAGTTCACAGATGGAATGGCAGAAAAATTCTTAAATAGATGAAAAAAATTTTACACACAGATAAGTGAGGCATACAGCATTGAACTTAACCATGATAAAAAACAATCCATACCTAGGCATATATTAGTCAAAATACCAGAATCCCAACATACGAGCAAAATATCAAAAGCAGTTAGAGAAAAGAAACAAGTCACAAAGTAAAGCCCATCAGAATCACAGCAGACTCTTCAAAACAAATCCCAAGACAAGGAGTGCCTTGTGTGAAGTATTTCAAAACCTAAAAGAAAACAATCTCTAATTTAGATTAATGTATCCAGAAAAACTATCCTGTAAAATCAATGGAGAGGTTTACTTGTCTCCAGGCTCACACCGGAAGAGCACCCAGGGACTGAGGTTAGCAGCGGGCAGCTCGGGAAATGGCGACTGCGGCCCCGACTCTGCGTCACCGAATCTGCGCTGGGGTTAGAGCTTACTGGCCTCCAGGCCTATGCTGGAAGAGCGCGCAGGGACTGAGTTTAGCAGCGGGCAGCTCG
>PVIR01037546.1:0-15171 GCA_004026965.1 Petromus typicus | reverse complement strand
GGCTCCATGACAGCGGGGCAGGAGGCCACCCCCAGGCCTCGTAGGAGGGTCAGCATTTTTGTCCTGTTCATATCTTCAGCTGATCATCTGAGCCCTACTCGCGTTAAAGGGCATGGTCTGCTTTGCTCAGTCAGCTATCCAGCGGTTGCTCTAAGGTTGAGGGAGAAGGGTTACAAATTTGAGTCCAGGCTGAGTAACTTAGTAACAGATTGCAACACTCAAGAAAATAAGGATCCCCAAGTCTATATTTATACCAATCATTTAATTGAGAGATTTGTGACAGATGAGGTATGTACATAATCTCAAAGTATATCCCTACTAAATATTCAGTAATTACAGAAAGAAACTAGTAACTTTCCGTGGAAAATTCTGGAAGATCGTACTGGAAACATGTGCTAAGTTTTAACATGTACAGAAACAGGACAAGTCAAATCATGTACTGGCAGATGTAATGCAGTCAGATGAAAGTAGAATCACTCGCTGTGGCATTTCTACAAGGTGAGGAAACACAAGATACGTCCACATTAAGAAATGCTCTACAAAATAGCAGATCTTTATCTTCAATAGTATCAAGTTCACACAACCCAGGAAAGCCTGGAGACTTGTTCCAAACTGAAGGAAAATAAAGAAATGTGGTAACTCAGTGCAATATTTTCTTCTGAATGGTATTCTTTATTGTAAAGGACATTATTGGAGTAATTGATATAAATGTGATCTGAGATCACATGATAGTGATGTATTTATATTAATTTCCCAAATTTACTGTTTTGTGAAAATGAAGATAATGTCCTCCTTTTAAACAAACAAACAAAAAAATTCCACTAAAGAATTGAGGGAATCACATGATCATTTTTACTCTCCAACGCACAGAAGACGTGGAAAGATATTTGTTCTGTTTTTACATTTTTTTCTCCATATTTGAAACTGTTTCAAAACTATGTGACTATTTAAATCCATTGGCAAAGATAAATATCACGTATTTTCTTAAGAATGCAACTCTTGCTATGTTCCCTTAACTTTCGGGCAGGTTTGTTATTGAAGTGTGAAGTGGCAGTAGGTACTGCACTGCCTTGTATTACATAGCACTATGAGTGATTTCTTAAATCTTAAAAAGGATCATAGCTTGGGACTTTGATTATGCAGAAACTTACAAACAGTGGCACTTGAAGACACCTAATAATAGAAAATATTCCCATTTCCTCCTTGAGGAGCCCTTTCAAGAACCTGCCCCTTAAGGTGGACACTCTACCACTTCAATGAGATGGATCTGCAATTATTGTCATCTTTCTCTTCTTCTCTATTTAACTTTAAGTTACATATTTCTTAGTTGATGTCTTCGGTACCTTATGGACTCCTGACCTCTGCCTCCTTGCAGCTCTGCTCTCATTGGGCTTTACTTCACCCTCTTCCCACTTGTCGAGGAATTCCTTCCCTCAGGGGTTCATTCTTCAGGGCTGTGGTCTTAGGTCTCATCTTATCTTCCACTGCATACTCTTACCTGAACCATGTCTTTGAAACCTTGACGTTCACCATGTGCAGATGCCTCATATCTCTATGTGGGACCAATGTGCTTCCGCACACAGCCCTGCGGAGCCCACCATCGAATTAGCACATAACACTTTTGTGCCTTGGGTGTCCTCAAAGGGCATCCATACACACCTAAACTCATCACCAAACCCCATCCATCCTTAGTCGACTTCCTCAGACATGGTGCGATGTTTTATTTTTCCCAGAGAATTATATCACCGTTTACCTAATGGCCAACCAGCCAACATGATATTTTTAACTTCCAGACTATAAGACCCACACATTTATTTCACTCCTTTCCCACTGTGTTTCATCGAATTATCAGTATCTTTTCTCCGGAATTCAACCACATACATGGTGACTTGGATGGCAATTTTGACTTCTTCTAGTTGTTCTTTATGATAAGCTCAAATTCACTGTGCCATGGAAATTTTCTGGCTGAAATTCTGTGTTGTCTTCCCACAGTCTTTGAGTAAAACTGCAAGCCGCTTAGCAAGAGTCACAATCCTTCAGAGTCCCACAGTTTCTCTCTTCTCCAAACTCATCTCTTCTCATTCCTTCATCGGTGCCAAGTTCTGTGTGGTCTTGAGACAAAGTCATGCTTGCTCCGGATTCCAGATTAGAATTCGGGCTCATTCTCTTTCTCTTTCTTCACCTGATTACATGCCCAGCTAATGCAAAGACACCATTTCCCAAGCAGCCTCCGCTGACTGTGCCTCCCCTGGTTGTTCCCTCAGAACTCAATGACTACTCTTGTTTCTCTCAGAGCACTTGTCATATCATGTCTCTGTTTTTTGTCTCTGTCTGCAAAGCACCAGTCAAAGCTGTTATGATTTAGAAGGGGACTCACTCATGCACTCAAAGGTGAGGTCTTAAGAAAGAAGTTGGCTCTTGGGGGCCCTGTGTCATGGGTGGAATTACCCATGTGTGAGTTGATGGGCTGAGTGTGTCATGAGGAGGTCCGTGGGCTAAGGACCTGTGGAAGGGTGTACCTCCTTCCTAGCCTTTTCCTCTCTGCTTCCTGGTGTTCATCATCCAAACCTCTTTCCTCTGCCCTGACCCTCCTGCCATGTTCTTTCTGCCTTGAAGCGAGCTGACCATGGACTGACACTTCCAAGTCAGAATGAACCTCTCCTCCTTTAAGTGGTGGGGGTCAGATATTGCATCTCAGTCACAAGAAAAGTGACCAAGGCAAAACCTTTCAATAGTTTTGTATCACTTTCAGCAGAAAACTCAATTCCTTATGCTGATTCACAAACCTCTGGATATCTGACTCCTCTCCCAATGCCCTGCCTCATCTAATACCATCCTCTGTACTCCCTGGCCCACTCCTTCTGGTCCTGAGCATAGCTGGCCTCGCCGGACTTCAGAGGTGCTGAGTTGACGGATGGGTGACCTGCTGACCCAGATCTCTAGGGGATTGGTTTCTCCCTGTCATTCACGGTTGAACAGCAGGCCTCTCACATGCTAGATGCCCGGTCTCCTCCTAAGCAACACTCCGAGATCCCACCTTTTAAAATTTCTGCATAGTGATTATCACTGTTGAACATTTTTCTTGATTATTATTATTTTTCTAAAATCTGTGTATTTCAGCCAGAGGATAAACTCCATGACAGAAGAGCCCCAGTGTGTTATTTTCTTTATGTAGCCCAAATGCCAAGAAAAACACATCAATAAACGTGTTGAACGAACAACTCCCCCATAAGTCTACAGACTCTGAAGAACAGACACTGTCTTGTTCATCTTTCTTTTTGTGGTATCATGGTTGACATATCAAAGACTATAATTTTATTCCTCACTCAACAGATATTTTTTTCATGTTATTTCCATATCCAATGCACTGCACTATGGATATAAGCAAGACAAATACACAGTGTCCAGTAAGAAAAACTCACATTTCTCTAGAAAAATCTGCAAACATAAAATGGCAATCTAATGTTCTTGGTTCCCCAAATTTTTCAGAATCACTCTTCATTCTGATCCCACAAGACTGTTCTAAAGCCAAAGGAAATCCAGAACCTTTGCTGATAATGCTATGAATTCATCAGGGGCTGAGAGTGATTAGTTCCAGGAACCATTTGTCATCTCTTGCTCCAAATCCTGACCTATGTCCTACCTCCAGTTTTTTCACATGGTCTTATTTCCTCTGACTGTTATTCACTAATCCCCAGAGAAGAATTTCCCTACTGTATTCTATCAAAAGCAAACTTGTTAAAGTAACTGACCTGTAGTGAATATTTGGGAATTTGGGGGAAATTCTACTTCAGGACAGAAAACAATCTGCTATTAAATAACTGTTTTTGAAAGCTCACAGACTCCCTAGTAAGAAATCCCTCACCCATCTCCTCCTTAATCTTTACCTGTTGCTGTGTTCAAGGTCTCCACATCTACTACAAAACATGCCAGTGTTTTCTAATCCAGGGACTGTAACTTCCCTTGTAGCACAGACTGTCTCCTAAGTAAATTCACATCGTATTCCATTCATAAGGGACCACTATTAAGCTTTCTTTAAAGGAAAAAGAAAAGGCTATCTGCTCTCCCTCTTTGGGGAGTGACTCCACATTCTCTGAGGAGAGGTATCATCTCCACACTTTAGACCATGGATTTCTGTCAAGGGCGTCAAAAACTGCATTAAATTTAGGTTAAACACACTGCACTATTGACTCACTGAAACTCCCTGTAACTATTTAGACTGAAACCTTTGAGTCTTTCACAAGAGTTGTCCTTCAACAACGTCTCTTAGTCTGCGTTTTTTGAGTTGGAATTTTGACCAAGGTACCAAGAGCTCTCCCTGTTAAGCTTGATCTTATTATACTTGGCTCATCATTTCAGTCTGTCAAGATCTTTCAGAGTCTGGATTCTGGCATGCCATCTATGCACTAAACCTGCCAACTTCGTGTCAAGTGCAACTTGCTGAAGTATGCTTTCTATCCTCACATAAGCCACAAAAAAAAAAATGGCTAACAGGCATGTGCTGCTTTTTTGCTGGGGTTCTAAGAGCTAAAAAAGAAGTTAAAAATCACTAACTGAGACATGTAAGGACAAATATCTTTAGATTGGGAATGGAAATCTAGGCTCATGTCTCCTGTTTTCCTTGGCAGTTCCTTTACTCCTTACTTTGAAGTTTGGGTTGATGTGGTGAGAGAATAGAGCCTGACCTAAGGGGCTGTTCTAAAAATATTTTTATATGGCAGGGTCAGAAATTGGTTAAGGCAACTGAGAGCACAAAGATCAAAAAACTCACTCTTAAGAGGTAAGCAAGGACAGAACAGTGTTTGCAGGCTCAGAATGAATTCCCTTTGCATATGTGTCCCCAAGGCCTCTCTCTCTTCCTACTAGCTCAGGTCTCTGAGTGTTTTCAACTTGCAGTGTTTTCTTCCTTAGAACTTACTAAGTCATCTGCTGAAGAGTCTGGTTTAGCTCAAGTATTTCCTAATTGACTTTTTGTCCTGTCTATCTGTCTCTTTGTGACAGTGGGGTGTTGAGGTCCTCTACTATTATTGTATTGGTGTTTATCAGTTTTTCATGTCCATTAATGTTTGTTTTATATAGCTGGGTGCATTCGAATTTGGTGCATAGATATTTAAGATTGTTATTTCTTTCTCTTGGATTTTTCCCTGTACTAAAAGATAGTGTTCTTTGTTATCTCTCCTTATCAGTTTTGGCTTGAAGTCTATTTTGTCTGCAAATAAAATCACCACTCCTGCTTGTTTGCTGTTTCCTGTTGCAAGGAGTGTTGTTTTCCATCCCTTTATTTTCAGTCTATGGCTTTCTTTCTGAATTAGATGTATTTCTTGTATGCAGCAGACTGTAGGATCTTGCTGTTTGATCCATTCTGCCAGTCTGTGTCTCTTAATTGGTGCATTGAGTCCACTGACATTAATGGTTATGACTAATATAGGAAAATTTGGTGCTGTTATGTTTTCCTGTTCTTGGCTCTGTTATTCTTCTTTTGCTCTTTTCCCATCAATTTCTTGTTTAGGTCCCATGGATTTGTAATTTTCCTTATTTTTCTCCAAGATATTCTTTAGAAGAGTACAGGTCTTGTATTTGTGAAGTTTTCAGGTGTTCTTTGTCATGGAAGTAAATATCATATCTTTTCTCTGGTATGAGAAAATTAAGTTGTAAATGAGTGGTAGCATGTATAGTTGATATTATGAAATAGAAAATATTTAAAAAGGAAGAGTGTGTAGGGGTAAAATAATGAGGGGGAAAAGAGTGTGACAGTAATAAAGAGAAAAGGAAACAAAGATTATGTATATAGGAGGTGAGGGTGGCAGGTACAAACTCTCAATGTTGAATGTGATGATAATGTGTATTCATAATGTACCGATTTTTTAAAAAAACCTTATTAATTCAGTCTTCTCTACTTCTTCCTTGCTAGCAAAAACCACTATAGTTAATGCTGCTAGTGAGGGCCACTGCCTTAAATTTGGCCTCATTTCTTTACTACTGTGAGCCAAGGAACCATTTGCTCTGAGTTCCAAAGATCAGAAATTATAAGAAATAAATGAAAATTTTGAGTTTAGAACATGCAGTACTTTTTGTAACCTTTTATGCTGGTCACAACTACTACTTTCTTTGATCTGTTTGTCTCCGTCCTTTGGAGTTTGTTCCATTACCTCCAGGAAAGCAAGTTGAGCCCTGTATGGTCCATTCTGTTAACTTGCTCCATGAAGGCCTGTGTGGCTTTGTTCACTGGACGGTCTGCGCTGCTTCTCTGCATCCAGGTCTCTGCCCTCAGGATTGATGCACAGAAAGCACTGAAGGATGATACTTCTGCCTTCTCTTTCCTCATGTCCACCAGTGAAGCTCCCAGGCCACCCCTTCAGGGGAGACTGCTCTCCCCACTGCAGTTTCATGTCACTTAGCCTTTTCTGTTTCTGTGTAACTTCTTTATCCTAAATCTCATCTGCTTTTTAAAGAGTATTTCACAGTTCCCTAAGGAGTAGGTAAGTGAACCAATGAGAAAAGGCAGTAGGAACTGGGGATCTAACACTAAGGAAGCTACAGTCCATTCCCTGAACTGCTGATCTGCCTTACCAGGCATGAGCAAGTGGGAGCCAGGCGGACGGCAGCCAGGACATCGGGCACATGTCAGCTTCTCGTCTCGGTGATAAGGGCTGATGTCTCTGGCATGTGGCCTGGCAAAAGCTGTAATTAACAAGCTGAAAGTCTAGTAGATAAAAGGAGCTTGAAGAGAACATAATAAGATAATGTCTAACGTAAAACGGTAATATGATCATTATTATTTTCTTCAGGTGCACTTGTTTATGAGCGTGTGTATTCATGCTTGTATGTACATGCACATGCACACACACCCGCTCACACACACACACAGGGTAAGTATAAAGTTTGAAGGGCAGCTAGCTCCAGAACAAGCCACTATGTTACTCTCATTTGCTACAGCGGTGCCCATCGTTGCTAAAAGACCAACAGATGAGGGAAGAGGAGGCTAAGAAGGAGAAGGAGAATATACAGAGTTAGGTGTGTGGTGTGCATGTACCAACACGGCTCCTCTAGTGGGACCATCGTGTACTGCCCACATGGACTGAAAAACCGTTTTTAAAAGCACAAGTAGCTCAGGTAGTTTCTTAATGAGATGAGATCAGTTATATTACCTGGTGTAAGACAGGTTGTATCTCTCTTTAACATTTTAAAATTGGATCCAACCAAATTATCTTTTAATGATTTCATTTTGTACATTCATAGTCCCTTATGATATTTTCCCAAGTCTTTGTCTTTCAACAACTGTAATGCAACATTTAGACATCAAGGAAAGGCTTTCAGTGCACAGCAGTGAAAATAGCCATGACCTTCCTTCTTGGACTTTATAAACCAGAAGGACAGAATTAACTTGTATTTAAAGAAATGTTTGGTTAAAGAGTCCGCCACTAGAAAAAATGATCTGAGTCCACCACTAGAAAAAGTGATCTGAGTCCACCACTAGGAAAAAAGAGTAGGTAAATAATGCACAAGTGAGAGATTTTAGCAAATTTATGGAATACATAAAAGAAGTAAGTAAATGATGTTTGGTCAGTTAGTTCAGAGAAATTCTTCAGCCTATAACACATCTAAGATTAATTTGCAATAAATATAGGGCACTGGGCTGCAAGTACTAGAGTCAGTCGAGGGTAGAGTTATTGGATATGGGGGACTAAAGACAGAAGCCATCAGTACTGGACCAAGTGACTCACTGCTTTGCATACATACATCTTCCAACCTCCAAGAGCAACATGCTGGAAATCAGGTTCTGTACATCACCCGAGGGAAACTCCTGTGGGTGCAGAAAATTCTGAGGGAACAGAATTTAAGTAAGTTTCCCCAATGTATGAGTCACAAATACAGATTCCCCTCCTCTCTCTCCTACTCATTATGCCAAGGAAGTACTTGCCTATTAGTCATGTCCATATATTCAGAAGCACCAATATGTTTTACCAGTTTATCTGTAAAAAAAAAAAAAGGCAGATACAATATCTCAGAAATCTGAGGAGTTTTCAGTATGAAACAGTGACCAAAATAAACCAACTTTAAGATTTTAAAAAATATTTAGCATTATTATCTTCCAAGACTCATGAAGAAGTTGAGCTCATAAAACAAGAACTGGAAACTACAAAATAAAAACCATAGAGAATTGAAAAGAATTTTTACATGTGACCAAAAGTCATAGATAGAGGGAAAGAAAAAAAATAACTAATCTCTCAGAACATACAGCAGGAAAAATTAAAAAGGGGCTGAAGATATTAGAGAAAATATCAGAAACTTAGAAAAGCAATCCGGATGTTCAAACATCTGATTAACAGACAAGATTTCAATCTATATATGTGATGATTAACTTCATCTTGTCTTATAAGACAAATGAATGTGATGCTGAATAAATATAATAGTGAAATGAAAAGGAAAAATGAGTTATGTACATGTACCAGTTCCCTACAATGTATGCAGTCGTTATGTCCTGCCAACATATACTGGGAAAAGTACAAAACAATTAAGGGAAAATTCAGTGCATGCATAAGGGAAAGAGAGTTATAAACAGAAGCACTCTTGTCTTGATTTATTTTATTTTTTAAATTGAAATATTTATTGGTACATTACATATACACATCATGACTGCACTCAACAATGAGAATTTGTACCAGTATATGACACAATTTAATTCCCATTTTTTCCCATAGCCCTATCCACCCTACCACCCCACCCCTATATATATAAACTTTGTTTTCTTTCTTTTTTGTTATAATCTCATTATTTTCCCCCTTTACCCCATTTTGCTTTGAGTATTTTCTATTTCACAATATATAACATACATTCTAGAACTCATTTACATCTTTATTTTCTCATACCAGAGAAAAGATGCGATATTTACACATCTGTGACCTATTTATTTCACTTATGAGGATGTCCTCAAGGTATGTCCATTTCAGTATAAATGATTCAAACTTATCATTTTTTACAGCACAGTAATACTCCATTCTGTAGAAGATCCATGGCTTTTTTTTTATCCAGTCTCCAGTTTGTCTTGATTTATTTTTATCAGCATCACTGGACTATGGAAATAAAATGTCACCATGGTTCTGAGAGGTCATTATTTCAAGCCTATAGCTATGAGTGCAAAAGTTGTAAATAAAGAGCCAATAGATTTTTAAATTTTAGATATACGAAGAATAGGAAAAATAATGTTCCCCCACTAGTAGATGAAAGCTAGTGGTAGTTGTTAGGTTTGCTCTTAAGCAGCCTACACATAATGCCTCTCTTTCCTTATTCTTTTTATATACTCTTAAACCTTCTGCAATTTAGTTCTTATCCCCGAGTCCTTGTATTATCCACAAAGGTTACAAATGGCTTTTTAGTAGCAAGCATGTTGAGAAGCTTCCTTATTACTGGAAGTTCTTATGCCGTTTGATATTATTAACTTCTCTCCTATACTTTAAATTCTCCTTCCCTTGGCCCTCTGGCCCTAACTGTTCCATGCTTCCTTCTTATCTCCGTGTGTCTGTTCTGCCCTCTGGATTTTCCTCCTTACTCCATCCCTTAGGTGTTAGTGTTGTCTGCCTTCTTCTTGTAGCTTTTTACCACTCTCTCTTCCTGCACATCCCTGGTTATATACAGGAGCAGAACAACCATCCATATACTGTTAATTCTGCCATTTGCCTTTTCAGTTCAGATCCATTGTGTGCTTTCAAAAGCCTGATGGTAAGTCCCAGTCAGATATATCTACGAGGGCATGTGTCTACATGGGTCTATCATCTTCCTCCTTGACTCCATACAGACATAATTAGCATTTTCCATCTCAGGTTTACATATATAGTTTTCCAAGCCAGAAATTCCCATCTAGGACTCTGCTGTTGATCACTCAACACCAAGTCTGAGTAGTAAGACCACCCCTACTCCCTCCAGTTCTCCCTTCTCACTGTTGTCACCGCCATGACTTCTGTGTTGCTTTCTCATCACCTCTCACCTACCGTGCTGTGTTAACTCCCAAGCGATTTTCCAGGCTCCAGTCTAGCCTCGCTCCTCGTGCAGCCCGCTGAAGCCAGCACACACCAGGCCCTGGAATGATCTATATCAACCACCAACCTTCCTCTCATTGGGAAGATTCCTCTTTTAGATTGTGGAGTCTTCATGGAAAGATCTGCATTTTTCATTGTTATAGGATTGAAGAGTATGAGTTGCTATTCTAGACCTAAAAATGTCATGTATCTCAACACTTAACATAATACTTGGCATTTGAATGCTGGATAATGTGTTCTTGAAAGAAGGAAGAGCCTTAACCAAAAATTGTAGGGATTAGTAGATTATTTGTAACATCTGATTCATCTATGCAATTAGAAGTAAAAAAAATGTTTCATCATCGTATAAGGTAAAGATGTAGTAGTTTGGAATCAGAAATTAAATCATCAGCATTTAAATCAGTCAAGTTTATTAATCATTACAGCTATACTGTTCTTTTTTAAGCTTAATCACTAAATCAAAACCAGAATCATTAGTTGGAATGTAGAACACATTAAAAATAAAATAAATTGCATTTAAGTATTTAACATGGAAATTACAGAATGCTTTTTATTTATATGATCTAGGTGAAGATAAATTTTCACACAGAAGTGAAAAATAAATGTGTAGTATTCTGTTTCCCTGTGGTTAATTTTCAGCTCACAGTGTGTGGTAAAAATCAAAAGCTGTTATAAGTCAATTCTTATTTACATGGGTGTTCAAAAGAAAGCTGCTGCCGCATTGAGAATGAAAAAAATATTGAATAAACAGAGTGAATTGATCAGGCTTTTTAATGCTTTGCATTTGTTTGTTTCCTACAAACGTTCAGATGGGTTGACTGGTTTTGATCAAAGTTCCCACCCTCCCGTTTTAAGTGTTGAGGTGCATGCCTCTCTGAAGGAAAGTTTTCTCATATATGAATGATGTGTCTTCAGAGAACTCCATGTCTTTAGATAAGATGAGGACATTTCTTGAGCAAAATCACAGAGTAAATGCAGCATGTCCTACAGAGCTATGTATCTCTGGCCTCTCAATTTCCCCTTTGTATTATGTCCCTTCTCCTTCTGTCATGAGATAGGACCCATTTATAATAAAAATTGGAAAGTTCTTACTACTGATTTCAAAAGTGTAGCCACTAGTAACGAAAGACAGTTGCATTCATATAAAAAGGGAGACTTTTCCACCTCATCAAATTCCATCTTACTCTGTGGAATGTGGGATTGTACTGCTTGCACATGAGGGAGACTCACTCAAACTCTCTGAGCTTCTTTTGTCAACCAAAACCAGACTAGGATACTACCTGCCTTGTGAATTTGAGAATCATGTAAGAAACTACATAATATATATCATGATCTATATTTCATAGCAGAGTGACTGATATACAGTTAATGCTTGCTACCTGCTAGCTATTGATATCACTTACCCCCAAACAGATATCTTTCATAGTAACTTAAAAAACAAAAATGTCACACTCAAACTTTACTCAAGTTATTTAAACACTTTTTAATTTTAAAATAATATAAGAAATACACAAGAAGTTGCAAGAAATATTCAGGGTAGTCTTGTATGTTTTTCACCCAGGTTGCTCCGGTGCAATATTTGGCATAGTTATAGTAAAGTTTCAAATGCAAGGAAGAGACATAGGTATAATCTACAGAGCACGATTCAGTTTTGCCCTTTTGGCATCCATTTGTATGTGAGTGTGTATGTGTGTAGTTCTTTAGAATTTTATCACATGGTTAAATTTATGTAACCATCATAACAATCAAGGCAGAGATAATTGCATTATAAAACTCCCTGTGCTTTCCCTTCGTATCCACATCCATACTCGTAATCCCTATGCTTACGTTCTCCACAAGCACGAATCTGTCCATCTCTACCCAAGGATGTTATGTAACTAGAAACACATAATATGCAACATTTGGAGATTTGATTTTTTAACTGAAAGATTCCCTTGAAATACATTCAGGTTGCATATATCAGTGTGTGTGTGTGTGTGTGTGTGTGTGTGTGTGTGTGTGTGTGAGAGAGAGAGAGAGAGAGAGAGATTCAGAGAGAACATTAGTTTAAGCAATTATGGAAACATTTGAGTTATTTCAAATTTTTTGCCATTATAAATAAATGAAGCTATATAACTTTTAATTTCTCTGGTATAAACATACACAAGTACAATTGTTTTACCAGCAGGTATCTGCATGTTTAATTTTGAGATAACCATAAAATATTTCTCAAAGTCACTCTACCATTTTCCAAATGTCTTAGATACTTTTTTCATTGGTAAAACAAAATAGTCAACGCCCAAAATTAAAAGAGGAAGGATTTATTTAGGTCACAGTGAGGAAAGGTTTGGCATGGCAGAGAGACATCACACAGGAGAAAGACAGAGGAAGGCAGGCAAGAGAAAGCAAGGAATCTTCCTGCTTTTTTTCTGCTTTTTTCATAGTTTATGTAGAATACTGGGATTGAGATGGTATGAAACCAGTCAGTGGGCTGATTTATTAATAACATACCCTAACACAGTGACTAAGCCACCTCCAAAAAAGGACCCTGTGCCTGCATGAAGTTTTGCAGGACACCTAGACATAGACCTAAGATCTCTATGGGAGGGAAGAGCTTCTCCAATTCTTGTCAAGATTTGTGGCCATCATTTTATTTTGTGACTTCTCCTTGTGATTGGATCAATGTGATATCTTCAAATTGGAAGCAATATTCCCTGATTGACTGATTGATTGATTGAATGTTCTATTTTCTCTTATTTGTCTTACTAGCAGCAAATATTTTTAAAATTGATTTTATTGGTACCTTTTGTATACACATTATGACTATATTCAACATTGAGAATTGTACCGTTACATGACACATCTTGATTCTCATTTTTTTCCATTCTCCTGCCCTCCATACCACCTCTACCCGATATATACATAAGCTTTGTTTCTTGTTTTTTTCTAACAGATTTTTTCCTTTCCCTTCTTTACTTTTTTCTATCTACCCTTTTCCTTTTGAACATTTTTTTTTCCTATTCACAATACCTACCATACATCTTGGAACTCATTTACACTACACCAGATAAATGATATGATATTTATACATCTGTATCCTATTACTTCACTTATGAGCATGTCCTCAAGTACATCCACTTGACTGTAAATGACTCAAATTTATCATTCTTTATGGCTAGTTATTTATAGAATATTCCATTCTAAGGAAAAACTACATCTTTATCCAGTCCCCCACTCAAATAGACATTTGAGCTATTTTTAAGATTTAGCTATCACAAAGTGGGCTGCTATAAACATGGGCATACATATATCACTGTGGTACGATTCTTTTAACTTTTTCATATATATACCTAGCAGGGGAACAGCTGGGTCAATGTGATATCTTCAAATTGGAAGCAATATTCCCTGATTGACTGATTGATTGATTGAATGTTCTATTTTCTCTTATTTGTCTTACTAGCAGCAAATATTTTAAAAATTGATTTTATTGGTACCTTTTGTATACACATTATGACTATATTCAACATTGAGAATTGTACCGGTACATGACACATCTTGATTCTCATTTTTTTCCATTCTCCTGCCCTCCATACCACCTCTACTTTTTAAAGAAATCTCCACACTGATTTCTAGAGTGGTAGTACCAGTCTACACTCCTACCAACAGTCTACATTCCTTTCCCCCAACAGCCTTGTCATCCTTTGTTGTTAGTTGATTTCATGATAGCAGCTATTATTTGTAGAGTGAGATGAAATCTCAGAGTTGTTTTCATCTGCATCTCTCGAATGACCAGTGATGTTGAACATCCCTTCATATGTTTTTTAGCTCCCTTTTCTTCTTTATCTGAAAAGTATCTGTTCATTTCAGATTCAATCCATTTTTGGATTAGGACTTTACATTTTGTGTAGGGTGCTGATTTTTAAAAGTTCTTTGTATACATTCCATAGTGGCCCTTTGTCTTAGAGACAGCTGGTCTCTAATCTTTTTTCCCATATTGTAGGTTGTCCTTTCATTCTGTTGATGGCTTCTCTTACTCTGAAGAAGCTTTTTAATAAGATGAGGTCACAGTTGTTGATTCTTTCTGCTAGTTATCGTTTTGCTGAGGTTTTACTCATAGAGTCCTTCCCTAAGCCAGTGTCTTCAAGGGTTTTACTAACCTGTTTTTTTGCCACAGGTTTAGTGTGTCTGTTTTAATACTTAGGTCTCTTATCCACCTTAATTTTAGCTTGTTACTTGGTGAAAGATATCAGTCTAACTTTAGTCTTTGGCAAGTTACAGCCCAGTTTTTCCACCATTTGTAAAGGAGCTATCTTTCCTCCCTTGAGAGTGTTTAACTCATTTGTCAAAGATAAGGTGGCTTAGTATCTCTGGAGTTGTTTCTGCACCTTCTAGTCTGCCACTGATACGTGAGTCTGTTTATTTGTCAGTACCATGCTGTTTTTATCACAGCAGCTTTGTAGTATAGTTTGTGATGACTTCTGCTATATCCTTGTTACCTAGAATAGCTTTATATAGCTCATGCTTCCAGATGAATTTTTGGATTATTTTCCCTAGATCTCTAGAATATGGTGTTGGGATTTCAATGAGGATTGCATTCAGTCTGTATAGTTGTGGGATTATGACCATTTTGATGATAGTGGTTCTTCCTACTTAGAAACAAGGAATGTCTTCTCATTTTCTGATAGCCTCTTCATTTTCCCTTTTCAGAGTGCCATAGTTTCAGAGTGGTGATCTTTTACCTCCTTTATTAGATTGATCCCTAGATACTACATTTTTTTTTTGATGCTGTTGTAAAAGAAATTGATTCTCCAATTTCTCTCTCAGTGAGTCTGTTGTTTGTATCAACAAAGGCTATTGATTTTTGGGCATTAAATTTGTGTTTATCTATGCTAATCAATCTGATGATTATGTCTAGAAGTCTTTTGGTTTTATTTTTAGAATCTTCCATATAGTATATCATGTCATCAGCAAACAGTGACAGCATAAATTTTTCCTTTCCTATATTTATCCTTTTATTTCTTTCTCTTGTCTAATTGTTGTGGCTAATGTTCCCTTCACTGTATTGAACAGGAGTGGTGAGACAGGGTCTCACTTTGTAGTTCAGGCTGGCCCTGAGCTCAGCCTCAAACTCACTCACAGCAATCCTCCTGCCTCT
>PVIR01037545.1:0-15062 GCA_004026965.1 Petromus typicus | reverse complement strand
AGAGCTTTTAATCTTGGAATGTTAGGTGTGTTTCTATTCTGGTGTGTATGTGGAGACAGAGAGCACTAATACCTACTGTGCATGGTGCTGTGAGGTTTAAAGATATAATGTATTTTCTATATTTTCTATTCCACAATATCAACTAAACATACAACTCATGTACATCTTCATTTTCTCATACCAGAGAAAAGATACCGGAAAGAAGGTGTAGGGTTAAATGACGAGGGGGAAATATGTGACAGTAGTAAAGAAAAAAGGAAACAAAGCTTATATATATATATATATAGAGGGTGGGGATTGTAGGGCGGGAGGAAAGGGGAAAAAATGAGAAACAAGTCATGTCATACCTGAAACAAACTCTCATTGTTGAATGTGATGATGATGTGTATTATAATGTACCAATAAAGTTTTGAATTAAAAAAAAAGACATGATGTATGAAAAGCACCCAGAACAGTGACTGACTCCGTAAAATTTCTGTAGTGATGAATTTATGTATTTATACACAGGAGGCTCTGACTATTTATTCCTTCATAAAACTGCAGCCGAGTTGAGTTGTACATGCAAAGCACTTAGAATAGTGTTTGGGGTATAAATAGGGTTTGCTACATTTAATTCATTAGTTCAAAGGATTATTAAGACACATTTTCAAGAACTAAAGCTGATATTTATCAATTAGTTTTGCTGAATTTTTTTAACTCACAAAGAAATTGTCCATATTTACAGTATGACTTGATGTTTCAATCGATGTATATATTTTATAATATTCAAAGCATGTTAAACATACCTACCTCTGTAAATATTTGTCATTTCTCTTTTGGTGAAAACATTCAAAATTATTTTTTTCTAGCATGTTTGAAATTTGTAGTTCATTATTGTCGTTTATAATAATTCCACCATAGAAAAATATATCTAAACTTCTTCTAACTGCAGTGACATTTGTTGATTGTTTTTCTCTAAATTTTCTTTCCTCCTACATTTCTTTGCCACCATTCTCAATTTCTATCAGATCAACATTTTTAGATTCACCATATTAATGAGATCATGAAGCTTTAATCTTTCTGTGCTTAAATTATTTTACTGAATAATTTCCAGTTTTATTTCTGTTATTCTAAGTGACAAGATTTCATACTTTTACATGGCTGAACTGTACTCTTCATTTAAACCATTATATAATCCATATTTAATATTCTTTCTTCACCATTAACCAGTTAATAGACACTTAGGTTATTTCCATTTCTTGGCTTTTACTACTATTGATTTGATAAGCAGGGGAATTTTTTCTGAGTTTTTGAAGACTATTGTCACTTTTGATCTTTCAATAAAATTAAGATGGCATATTTTCTAGAAATAACTTGTTAACTTCATGAAATCAGTTCTTGCACTTGTACGAACTGAGCTCCCAGATTTGACAGTTATTTTCTTTAAGGATATTTGGATTCAGTATTTAAGTAACAAATAGTTTACTCATCCTATTACTTCCATCATTGTAATAAATTTTGATTTTCTCTTTCCTCGCAGTTGTTGGGTGTGTAAGAGTCATCATTCACCCTCTTTCTGATTCCCTGAGCACATAAGATCAGCCACATTCTTTCCAATTCTCTAAACTGTGCCACTGATTTGAGCACCGACTGCTCCTACTTGTGGTATTGTAGATATTTGTAATTTTATTTCTTTAAAATGTTGTTTACAAAAGAATTTTGGCTTTGGTTGGTTGATTTTGGTTAGTTCAGTTGAATTTCAGATTGTATGTACCTCTTTCTGTAATAAAATCGGAGATAATCAAACCAAGACATTATTTCTACTTGTCTGTGTTTGCTTACATAGTCTTCCCTTTATTTTGTTTTTATATATTTATTATGTTTCATAAGCTGGTTACTAGCAGTGTGATCGTGATTTTAGGCGTATCACATTTTTTTACTCTTTAAATTAAACAACCTCTAATACATGTTTTTCATCGATAATAAGAGAATGTATCTCTATCTTGCCCACTCAACTCTTCATTTATTATTTTATTTTGAGTGGCACTCAGGTTCAAACTCAGATCCTTGCACTTGTAAACAAGCACTGTGCCATTGAGCGATATCCCCACCCCTTCATTTAAATTTTAGATGATTATCTTTTGTCTGCTTTTAGAGATTTCCTTCAAATACTCTCCATGGTATCATCTATAAGGAATAATTTTTAACTCTAGTTGTGAAATATGGAGATATAAACTGGATATAACTACGTACCTGTTTTTCTTGTGGAAATGTAACACCATTATCAAACTTCAGCCTTTATGATCTTCACATTTTGTGGTGAAGTCACAATACTGCCATATTTATGTTAGCCTTTGTTCTGGAGTTAATTGAGGTCAACCTCTGGCACCATTTTATGGATTCAATTCATTTTTCCCTAAGTTAAACATGTTATCATAGTTTCTTTAACATGGCATCTTTGGAACTGCTCCCTCCATTGTTTGCCATTCTGCAATGTATGTCTGCCACCTTCATCCTTAAATCATTTTATACCTCACATCAAATTCTTGGGACATTTTTGTTTCTTTATAAATTTGGGCATTGCTCTACTATCTTTCAGCAGTGATATAAGTGCTAACTTAAAAGATTTCTTATTTAATTTCATGCTTAGTAACTTCATTAGGATGTGTTTCAGGGTTAGCAGTTATGTGTCAGTTCTTTCCCAGAATTCAATATGTTCTTTAATATCTAAAATCAAGTTTTCTTTTCTTGCTGGGAACAAATATTAAATTGCAGTCTCATTTTCTTTATTTCTTTTCTACTCTTCAGAAGCAATGCTTCTTCCAAAACAGCTAGCACAAGAACCCATCTTGTATGTGTTGCTATAATTACAGCTCCATATGTTTTCTTTTCATTTCTTTTATAATTATTTTTTCCATTTTCTTTATGCTGTGTTTCACAGAACAATCTCTATTTTTTCTGTAATGTTCATTCTTTTTCCCAGGTTCTATAGTTATCTTTATTTTTGCATTGATTATTTTTTAATTTCCATTCTAAAAGGTTTAATTGTACTACTCATGTTTCATGATTTTGCATCAGTTTTTTGTTCTGTAAACGTTGATCCAGTTCTGAGGAAACCTCCCCCCCCCCCGTATTCTATTTGTTAAAGGTTTTTTTTTTTTTTTTTTTTTTTTTTTTTTTTTTTTTTTTTTTTTTTTTTTTTTTTTTTCCTTTTTTAATCTTATGACAACTGCATCACATTTAATCTACCTGGTAATAGCATTTTTCCACAGGTAAGGGTGTGTGCCTGTGTGAATGTGCATGTTCATGTATGGTGTAGATTATAATTTTTATAAATTGATCCAGTGTTTATTTTGAATTGGGCAAGATATTCTGAACCATGTTTGCAGGCAGTACATACTCAAAGAAACCCTCAGTCATGATGAAGACCAGTAGATGTGTGTCATCTGTGAGGACAGGGACAGTTGTGAGGCTTTGTACCAGTCATGCTTCTGTCGCCCTATGCCAGTCTGCCCCTGACAAACACAGCTGCAGTGTAACTGTGGTGTCTTCTTATCTCCCATGTTTGTTCTTGCTGTCTGACAGATTTCTTGGAAGGCCTTACTGCATTGTCCATTTCTCTTATGTTCTTGGGTGTGGTACATGGACATAGTGGGCCCATATTCTCCAGTATCTGGGCCACTTGGCTCTTAGGACAAATCCTCCCAACGCCACCACATTGGACATTCCTGGACTGCTGGTTTCATAACAAAATACCTTTCTTCTATTGTTTTTCTCTTTTTTCCCTATTGTTTTTGAATCATATCTGTGAAGAGAGCTAGGAAAAAGCAACTTTACTCTTAGTGTATCAATTTATGTTAACCATACTTTAAAAATTTCATATCTCTCACATGAAAACTAAGTACATATATTTCCCACCAATGTTAGGCTTTCATAAGTTCATGGAAATTTTAAGAAAATGATTCAGAGTTGCTAAGTGGCTTGAGAAGTTTCCTTGCACATTGTTACTTGCGGTATGGTAATTTTTGTAGGAGTGGAATGAAGTGTAGACTCTTAAGAAATGAGTAAAGTAAGAAGAAAACATGTTGAATGAGTGATGTGACTCAAACCCTGACATTGGGTATTTCAGAGATCTTGGAAATGTCACACAAGAGAGTTCAGTTAAGATAGGCATTAAGTGCTGAAAAGGAGGCAGCTACATGGTGATCTGGGTAGTAAGGATTCCTCTCCTTGGAAATAGCAGTATGTATTGCTGGCCTGGGAAAGTGGGGCTGGCTGGGGTGCTGAGAAATACATGACGCGAGAACAGCCACTTTCCAGATGCAGTCCAGGATGAAGGGCTTGGTTTTCAAGTGCACAGTGAGAGGTTTCTGAATAAAATTAAAAATTTAAAATGAAATCAAATATCCTGTACTCACATTTATCATTTGAGTGATCTTCCATGCCTGGAAACACAAACCTTCTTGATTCTCCAGGTAACTAATGAAATGTTTCCCCACGAAGAGTTCTGTGGATTTGATTTACAACTGAAAACTGATTCCCTTGGCCTGGTCTGCTCCTCCATCTGGAGCCTCTGAATTGGATGGAGGTCTAACAGCAGCATCAGCAAAGACAGCATGCTGAACCTCAGGCAGGTCTGAAACATTGTCAAAGGCCAACATCCCACTGCAACAGAGGGCTCCTCTGAGGCAGGTTCTTACAAATGCTCTCTGATTTAATTTTCACAGCAATTCACTTGAAATAGGTTTAAATTACTTCTATTTTACAGTTGAAGAAACATGGATTCAAAGGTTTAAGGAATCTTCCCGAGTCACATAGCTAGTAAAGGGCAGAGCCCAACAAGCACACATGGGTCTGTTCACTCCTCAGCCTGGACTGGCCCCCTTGCCGGTCACCCCTAAGACCTGAGGGAGATGAATCTGGGGTTAAAGTACCTTTCTGGCCTTTACAGTTACTCTTGATTGGTAGCACTCTTGGTGAACTTGAAAGAGGACTACTGGGTGAAATTTTTTATTTATTCCTCTCAGGGATCAGGCCCTGTTCTCCCATAGCTCTGCAGCCCTGGCATTCAGAACTGCTAACAGCTGCTGGACAACTGAGCTGTTTTAAATTTGCCAGGAGATAACAGAGTGAATGACTAGTAGCTGCTTTGGAACCCTGATGAGTTCAAGGCCCAGAGTGCAGACTGGGAAGGGTAATTCCCAGATAATTTGAGGGGAAGATGAAGCCCGACAAATCTCTATTCCACTGTTTGAAATTGTACTACAAGAAATGCATTGCAAAATCTGGGAAGGAAATTGTCTCCTGCGGAGTTCTTCAATGGAGTTTTTAATCTTCTATTTCCTTTACTCTTTGAGGAATCAACTGCAACTTAACTCATTTTTAAAATTGGAATTTCCTCTTCCAGTCAGGGTGACATTTAACATACGGTAAAATTTTATGCTTTCAGATAAAAAGATCAAATGACTTCGATATAGACCAGGCAAAGCTATTCCCAGCTGTGTGCACATCATGGGCCTCAGGCCTGCTTTCAGCTTTTTTGGTACATCAGTAGTGGTGATGGTGGTAGAGGTGGGGATGGTGTATGGATTTTGCACTACTCAAATGTTGTGTTGTTTAAAATACCAAATGTGTTTGCAATTTTTGCATGAGAGACAGTGCTTGGCTTAGGTTAGGGACGAGCCTCCCTTTAAATGAATTCAATTTATCGTGCAGTGAGGGGCTGCCATGTGCAGATGCTGAATTCAGAGGAGAGTAGGGTGCTGCTATCTGGAGTAGAAAGATGTGCAACTGCACAAGCCCAGTGCACAGTTGCACAACTGCAGTGTGCACAGGCAAAGCTCCACACATCTCCCTGGGGCTTCAAGCATCTCCTTGTATCTTCTTTCATTATTTTTCCCAACGCCTTAAATAGGAGCAGTAAGTGAAGATGATGGCCACATGTCTGAAGACAGTGGTGGGAGTGGATGTATGGAGTTGAGCATGATGTTACTAAGGTATTTTCCTCAGTTTTTGAAGCCTAACTGGAGTTAAACTCTAATCCTTCTCCTCCTTTTCACCTTGGATGTGGTTCACATAAGAGCCCGGGGGAGTGTAGAGGGATGAAAAGGGAAGAACAGGCTGCTTGGCTGACTCCACCAGAGCGCTCATGGACTCTGTTATGTGGTCATATGGAGGGAAAATAGCCATTGATTTTGTATACACTTCCCTGGAAAACCATGTAATGACTCGACTCCCTAGCTTGCCCTACTTTCTAAGGCACCCTTCCTGTCTCCCCCAGCCAGCAGATGGATCCTCAGGAAAGTCAATGTAGTGTTGGCTCCAACTTGGATCTTTCCCACATCCATCACTTCCCATTAGCTTTCTCCTTTTTTGATGCTCTCTGTGGAAGTAAATTTCAGTCCTGCTCTTACTCCTTGTCTGTCCGCCATACCCTTTGCAGTCGATGTCTTACAGTGATAAGATTTTCAAATTATGTCCCACTGGATAAGAAAAATGAATGTAGCATGATTTATGAAAGTACTCAGGTCATATGCAATTTAAGTAAGTTCGCAAACAAACAATGACACGAAGATATGAAATCTCTGAAAAAAATAAACAAAAGGGGGAAAATACTCACTCACAGAGTATGGAAAAGATCAACTGAGATCTAATAAGTCATTTTTTTTTCAAGGTGGCTTTGATTTCTCAGGACATTTATCAAAGCCTGGAGACATTTTTGCTTGTCACACTGAAACATAAATACGTCCAACAGTCTGATAGCTAAAACCATGAGGGTATTAAGCAACTGAATACACTCCCACAAACTGGCAGCCCAGGTCAAGGAATCAGCCCAGCCCAAGTGTTAACAATGTCAAAGACAGCATTTTATAAGGACAGAAAATCAAGAAAAAAGGGACAAAACAGGAGAATGAGAAGGGAAGATTGAGAGCTCAGGAAGCATACTGAGAAGCTCCACAAGTGCAGAATGCAGAGGAAGCCAAATCAGCCAGCTGGAAGCATTCAAATAAGCTGCAGATGACATCAAGGACAAAACATGAATAATTATTGTTTTTGAATAATGTATCTCAATAAGTGGAGTAGATCTGTGTTCAAAAACATTAAATAAAACTTTTCTCTTTACTATTATTCAAGAAAAGGCAAAATCTGTTTTGGCTTCTCAGGGATGTAAGAAAAAGATTATTTCCAATCCTTACTGGTATAGATCTCTCCCATGTTTGTAAATGATGCTTTACGGTGTTAACAAGAACCTAACTGAAGGAAAGTACCATAAAAATTTCAAGAGAATTCTTTAAAAGTATGAAACTACTTTCAGAAAACTTCAGTGAAAGAATTAGTGAAGAGCATAATAGTAGTATGAAAAATGATGTTGTACAAAAGGAATAGTCTTCATGAATTTGTTCATATGACTATTAATTATTAACTTTTCAATATCAAGGGTCCAACTCAAGGCCTTTCAAATGGTAGGCAAGCCCTTTAGAACTATAACCTCTGTTCTCTGCTAATTTTTTAAACTGCAATGTGTTCTCAACTGATGTGCTGACCTGTATCTCCACCACTGAGCAGGGAAAATGATGTGATGATTTTTCGAGGGTGTAGCTCTCCAAAGTTTAGAACAAAGCCTTTGAACTAGTTCAGATCATCAGGACACTACAGTTGGAATTCCCAAAACAACTTTGACTCTATCGTGTCCAGGGAAGAAAATCAGAGCATATTAGGATTAAATCAGTTTTAATTCCCAGGAAATAACATTTTCTGATCTCGGTGACTGTTGCAGTTTTTAGCAGCAGCAAGAGACACAAATTATAGTTATATAAAATTAAGGCTCTTTGACTATTACTTTGTTGGAAATTGAGTAGAACGATGTTGTGTCTGTTTGGGATCAGAAAGTATTTCCACATATCACACAGATTATTTATGAGTAGAAAATCTTTATTTTCTCACAGTGGCAGAGATGTTTTACTTATTTATTTTTAATTTGGAGTGAAAAACTTACATAAGAGGCCTGACAAAGTTCCAGGGATGTAGCATTTCCCTGACAGTGTTATTATTTGCTTACCTTACATGGGTTTACCACATTGTTTTACTATTTAGGAAGGAGAAAAGTCATTTTGTATACAAATGTTGATAGAATTAACATTAATTTTCCTACGCGCGCGCGCGCACACACACACACACACACACACACACACACACACACACTAACAGTTCCTGATTCTTTGATACAAGTTAGTCTCTGTAAGTTTATTGTCATAAAGAAAGTAAACAAATAGCAAAAATTATGTATAGGGCTAATCAGAGAGAGAGAGAGAGAAAGTAGGCAGTCGGTAAAAAAGACCTTTCAAGCAAATCCTTCTTAGATTCTTTCTCTATTTTTACAAGAATACTAAGATATTACTTCCTTAAGATCACATCAAATTTACTCTGTATCAATGAGTGTGACAGTCTGTGAACTGAATCCTCTCAAACATTTATTCTTGTCTTTGATAGGTGTAAGAGAGACAACAGAGGCCAAATGATGGCTTCCCAATTAAAATACTAAGGAGAAAACAAATAGACAATTGTAGAATTCTGTGATAAATGTCAGTTAATATTAAGTAAAAATGAGAACCTATTCCAACAAAGTATGGAACAACAGAACCATGACAATTTCTACAGAATTATACAGAATAATCACATAAGTTATGAACAGTAAGAATTATAAAAATAAGAAACCCAGAAGCTGCTTAGGGATGGCTAGGAGGCAAAGGAGGAAAGGCTCAGTGCCGCTTTCCTGGATCCTTTATCAGATGACCACATACTCTTCTTGCTTACACAGAAGGTGACAGTACATGCACATGTCTCAGCCTTGCTTTGTTCAACTAGCAATTTTCTATATATCTTACTATAATGTGACAATCATTTCTGAGTAAATGAGATTCCACAGTGACTCTACCATAATTTAATAAGCCCCAATTGGTAGCCTTTTAGGTGAGTTGATGTTTTTGCAAAAACAGTGCTCTAAATAAAGCTGCTTCTCATATATGATTTTTAAAACACACATAAAGCTATATGCCATCAAATATTTTTGTTTATGGCTTGAAATATATTATGTTTCATAAAGTTTATTAATACTTGAATTTATATGATTCTTTTTGAATTTTCTATTTTTATAATTGACTTTTGATGTGTCAGGTTTTACAAGTTACAGTTATTCAGTCATTTTAGTGTGTTAAAATCTCTTATGAATTTATCTCCTTGCTGACATTTTGCTTTCAATATTATTGTAGCTACATAATATTTATGAGATAATGTTTATATAATTTAAAAATAAGTCTTGATAAATTCACTGACTTAATTTACATATAACAGATTTAGCATTTTATGAGACTAAACTAATTGTATTATAACCATGCCTTTTCAAGACTATTTTTGATTTATAAGGATTTTTAAAATCTTTATTGGTACATTAAATATACACATCATGATTGCACTCCATAATGGGGATTTGTACCAGTACAAGACACAACTTAATTCTCATTTTTTCCCATAGCCCTACCCACCCTACCACCCCCCATACATAAAATTTGTTTCTTTACTTTTTTGTTACAATCTCAACATTTTCCCCCTTCACCATATTTTACACTGAGCATTTTCTATTTCACAATATATAACATACAATGATAGGACTCATTTACATCTTTATTTTCTCATAAGATGCGATATGTACCTATCTGTTCCCTATTTATTTCACTTATGAGGATATCCTCAAGGTATGTCCATTTAAGTAGAAATGATTCAAACTTATCATTTTTTATGGCAGAGTAGTACTCCATTCTGTAGAAGAACCACAGATTTTTTATCCAATCTCCAGTTGATGGACATTTGGATTTTTAAAAATTTCTTACAATGGTTCTTTGTGTATGTCTTGGTATATTTCTCTTCAGGTTTGAATTTCTTTTGCATTTTTTCACTTGTTTCTAGTTTTTAAAGTTTGCATCTTAATTGTTATTTTTTATTACTTCTATTTTAGCTGATATATAAAAACATAAAATATACATACATATTAAGCAAGCTGATGTTTCAATACATGGATCCATTGTATGCCATTCAGAACAAGTTAAGCGTTTCTATGTCCTCAAATATTTATGTTTCCTTAGGGTGACAACTTTTAAAATGCTTTTCCTGGTTTTTAGAAATGGTATATACTTTATCTATAATCAGCCTTCTGGACAGTGACTGACTGCAACTTCTTGGTATCTAGTCATGTTTGTGCACATCAATTAATGATCAAACTTTCATCCTACTTTCTGAAGCTTTTAGTGAGCACATTCTACTCTGATCTTCTCTGGAATCAGCTGTTTTAGATCTCACACATGAGGGAATCATACATGAGTCTTCTACTATGGCTTCTTTTACACAACAAACTGATACCTAATTCCATTCATTTAATCACAGATGAAAACAGAATTTTATTCAATCTTTCATGGCTGAATAGTATCCCCTTGTGTTGATTTACCAGGGAGGGCTAGGTCATTGTCAGATTGTAGGGAACAGGGAAAGGCACACAACTAGAACCTCTGAAGTTAAGTCCTAGTCTCCCATGAGCCCAGCAGCACAAGGCAAATTAATTAATAAAACAGAAATGAGACTTAGAGAACCTAAACCTTGGGCCTGATCAGTGATGTTCTGGGCAACAAGGACAAAAGACCCTGAGCTTTGCTATTATTTATTGGGTTCACAGGGTGGAGATAATCCTAAACTATCAAGGATTTTATAACCCTGAGAAGTATCAGATATCTCAGAGGTTGCAGATAGTTCTAAATTCACAAAGATCTTATGTTGATATAGTCTTGCCTTAAGCATAACAGTCTATTTGGGCCATTGACCCTTCAGAATGGCTTCCAGCATCAGCTGATGGGTGTTTCATTTGTTCCCATGTCTTGACAATTGTAAATAGTGATTCAAAGGCTCTTTGAAACAGTGATTTTCTTTTGAAATAAAACTGGAATTGTGTGGTTTGGGTGAAATTATCTGAAACCTTCAAATCAAATTTCCACTTAACTGATAAAAATCAATCTATTCAGATTCTTTTCTTGTTAAGTCAGTTTCAGTACAGAACACTTTATTGACTTCAATTGACTTTTTACTTAGTTGCTTTGAACTTGCAAAAAATATTTTTCTGATAGTTTCAATGACTATTTTCCCATTATCATAATTATATTTGCTTTTCCATTTTTCCCCCAGGTCAATTAATGTTTTATTATTTTTCAAAGAAATAAGCTTTTCTCTTATTTTTGATATTTTGTTCAATTATCAATTTTTATTTGATCTTCAATAATTTTTTCCTCTTCTGCTATTTGATTGTTGTCTTGACTTTTTGTTTTAATTTTCAGAGAGATGCTGAAGTTGAAAACTCATCATTTTTTGTACAGTTTCATTATGTCTCTTTTGTTCTTATATTTAAAATTATATTTTATATGTCCAATTCTTTTTTTTTTTTTCTGTACTGAAGATTAAACTGGGGCACTCTACCTCTAAATTACACTCTTGGATTTTGTTAATTTTTAAATTTGAAACAGGGTATCTCTCAGTTATCCAAGATGTTCTCAAATTTGTGGTCCAGTTGCTTCAGCCTTCCAGGCAGCCTAAATTACCGGTGTGTGACAATATCTCTGACATGAGCAGTTATTTTGCTGCATCTCTGTTTCAAAACATAGTGCTTTCAATATTATTATTTTCTAGAGATTTTACAATTTCAATTTTCAGTTACTGTGTGAGTCAGGAGTGGCTTTTGAAAAACTTAAGCCTTTCAAGATGATCAAGTGCAATGTTTATAAGTAAATATAAGCATTATGACTTTAAACACATGAGAAATCTCACTGCACAGCAGAGAATGGATTGCAGAGAAAAAAGGCTGTAGAGATGTCTGTTTTTTGATGTCTACTTACATTCAAAGATAAAGTATAGGCTGTCTGAAGCGAAGTGGCCATGTGTACAGTCAAAAAGAAAGAGGCCAATGTGCTTGAGATACATAAAGGGAGTATGATGAACTTTTCCTGGTGACTCACTGAGAATACCACCTGGATAAACTTGAGATATTTATAGCTAAGTAGATGTACCCAGAGGCCATACTCTTAAGTAAAAGAAATGTATAAATACTGAATAATTTCTCTGATCTGAAAAACCAAAGGCATGAGTGAGAATCATAATGTATAATAGGTATTGTGAGATAGGAAGAAAATGTTCAAAGGAGAAAATAACCTAGGAAGGGCAAGTTGGGAAAAGGAAAGTACATATGGAGAGTTGGTGGGGTTGATATACACATCTCAATATTATTTACACTATATATTAAATAATAAGGCAAATATATTTTGCTCAACTGATATGCGTTTGTAAGGACTTGCTATTGTTTTTAATGCATAATATATTAATAAAAATCAAACAAATACCACTCAGGGCTGAGAACAGAGTTCAGGATGCTTCCCAGGGTAAGATGTAGGCCACTGGATGGGTTGGAAAGCTATTCAAGAAGAAAAGAATGAAGGACAAAGATCCCACTCAGGAGAGGAGGAGGAGAGGCATAAGAGACTGGGTTCATGGACCTGAGAACTTGCCAGCAAGCTGTACATAGAAAGAGTACTGGGATCCATCCAGATCCTACAGTTATTATTGTGTAGGTGGAAATTCAATATACTGAAATGGTTGAGGGAAGAACTTGAAAGAAATGGGAAAGAAAGAATTGAGGGGGGATCTTGAGAGCTCCGTGCAATGATGGATCTGGCAGAGGCAGTGAATCTATGTGAAGTCTGAGAAGCATCAGCCTTTCTCCTCTTTCTTTGGACCATGAGTGCCTTGAAAAATCAGAATCAGAGGAGATTGCTGAAAAAGTATGAATTAAATGAGCACATTCATGAATGCACAGGCAAAACCATTTCCAAAATTCAAGAGAATTTTAATTAATTTTAATTAATTCAAATTATTAAAATGACTACGTTCAGTCAGAGGAGACTGAGCCAGAAAACAAATGGTGCTTAAGCTACCACCTGTGGCCCTGAACCCACGTTTGTAGAAGCTGTAGTTCCCTCACTGGCACCCCTGTGCCGTGCTAACACTCAGCTGCACCATCACTGTGACAGCCTGTTGTTTAACTAACTCACCAGCAAGCAGGTAATAGCTGCTCTCTCAGTCAAAGCATTCAAATTAGTTATATAGGCAGACACAGCTTTTCTTGGCTAAGATTTATGACAAAGAAAGAGATGCATTAAGAGATAGAACAATAGCTCCCTGTATGTGGCAGATGTGACATCTGTCTAAAGAGAAAACACGTAGTGTTTATTGAGCAGGAGCCCTCACCAGCGCTTGGCACAGCTTTAAAAGAAAACTACAATGTGCTAACTTCATTGTATGGATAAAAACACAGAATTTTGGGTGTTTTTATGGGATTAAAAGGAAAACAAATAGAGAAGTTGAAGTTTTAAGTAGGTGACGCAAGCATCAGGCTGTGTGAAATTATAGTTACAATTTTTACACAATTTTTGATCTCAGAAAATACCACCAATGGCATTTCAAGGAAAAAAAAAGATACCATTTTTCTTTTTTAAATCTTTATTGGTACATTAAATATACACATCATGATTGCACTCCATAATGGGGATTTGTACCAGTATAAGACACAACTTAATTCTCATTTTTTCCCATAGCCCTACCCACCCTACCACCCCCCTATATACATAAAATTGGTTTCCTTACTTTTTTGTTACAATCTCAACATTTTCTCCCTTCACCCTATTTTACACTGAGCATTTTCTATTTCACAATATATAACATACAATGCTAGGACTCATTTACATCTTTATTTTCTCATACCAGAGAAAAGATGCGATATGTACCTATCTGTGTCCTATTTATTTCACTTATGAGGATATTCTCAAGGTATGTCCACTTAAGTAGAAATGATTCCAATTTATCATTTTTTATGGCAGAGTAATACTCCATTCTGTAGAAGAATCACAGCTTTTTTATCCAGTCTCCAGCTGATGGACATTTTGGTTGTTTCCAAGTTGTAGCAATCACAAATTGGGCTGCTATAAATATGGGTGCACATATGTCACTGTGATATGAGTCTTTTAATTCTTGTGTATATATATCTAGCAGGGCAATGGTTAGGTCAGGTGGGACCACCAATCTTAGCTTTTTGAGGATTCTCCAAACTGATCTCCACAGGGGTTGTACGAGTCTACAGTACCACCAATAGTGGAGAAGGGTTCCTTCTGCTCCGCAGCCTCGCCAAAATTTGCCATTGGCTGATTCTGAAATGGCAGCCATTCTATGTGGAGTGAGATGAAATCTCAATGTTGCTTTCATCTGCATCTCTCGAATGACTAATGATGTTGAGCGTTTCTTCATATGCTTCTTAGCTGCTCTTACTTCTTCCTCTGAAAACTATCTGTTCTTTTCAGATGCCCATTTTTGAATTGGGTCATTAAATTTGGGTGGGCTGATTTTTTTTGAGCTCTTTATATATTCTAGATAATAGTCCTTTATCTGAGGAACAGCTGGTAAAGATTTTTTCCCACATTGTTGGTTGCCTATTTGCACTGTTGGTAGTTTCCTTTGCTGTGCAGAAGCTTTTTAAAACAATGAGGTCCCATTTGTTCATTTCCTCATCCAATTCTTGTGCTATAGAAGTTTTGTTCATGAAGTCTTTCCCTAAGCCAATATCTTCAAGAGTTTTACCTAACCTGTTTTGCAGTAGGTTAGAGTGTCTGTTTTAATATTTAGGTCTTTTATCCACTTTAATTTTAGCTTGGTACATGGTGAAAGAGTTAGATTTAGTTTTACTCTTTGGCAAGTTAAAGCCCAGATTTTCCAGCACCATTTGTTAAAGAGGCTATCTTTCCTTCATTGAGGATTTTTGGCTCCTTTGTCAAAGATGAGGTGGCTGAGTGTATCTGGAGTAGTTTCTGGATCTTCTAGTCTACTCCATTGATCCTCGGGTCTGTTACTTTGCCAGTACCATGCAGTTTTTATCACAGTGGCTTTATAGTATAGTTTCAGGTTCGGAGTTGTGATACCCCCCACCATGTCCCTGTTGCTTAGAA
>PVIR01037544.1:0-15031 GCA_004026965.1 Petromus typicus | reverse complement strand
GGCTAGGGGTAGATTTTTATAGTATGGACACTTTAAGTCCTATATGCCTCACTTGTTGGTATGTCAAATTCTTTTCCTTTTCCTATGAAGTTTTCTGCCATTACAATTATGAAAAGTTTTCTTTTATATCTTTTGCATTGTCTCCTATTTCTTCAGTCAGCCTTATATTATTCTTTGCATCATCTAGAAGCTGCTGGATTGATTTCTCTTGGTCTCTTACTATTTTTTCTTTCTTTCTTTCTTTCTTTTTTTTTTTTTTTTGAGACAGGGTCTCTTTTTTGTAGTTCAGGGTGGCTCTGTGTTCAGCCTACAACTCACAGCAATCCTCCTGCCTCTGCCCCCTTAGTGCTGAGATTACAGGCATAAGCCACCATGCCGGGCACTGTGGTAAGTAGTTCTGGTTGTTGGTGGGCACACCCAGAATGCTTGTATGTGGTTAGCAGAAACTGAACCCAGGCCCTTGCACTTGCAAGACAGGTGCCAAAACCTTTGAGCTAAATCCTGGGCCCTCCCTTGCTATTTTTAATAAATTATTCTTTTCCTGCTCAGTGACTGCAATCCTATCTTCTATGTCTGATATTTGGCTCCACATTCATTCATCCTATTTTTCAAACTTTGATTGGAATTTTTCATCTTCTGGAAATTTGTTTGAAGCTGTTTAACACATTCTATCACATAGTCTGAGATTCTCTCATATTCTTGACCTGTTCTTTAGTGTTATTTATGATATCTTCCACTTTGGATATTATCTCTGTTTTTATCTGAAAAATTATTCCTGGTTTCCATTTTGCCAGATCCTCTTTTGATTTCAGATCAGAGAGCCCTAGTGTTTGACCTTCAGTTTGCTCTATTTCTATTTTTTTTCTACTTTCTCTAGTGGTGATGATCTTTATGTCTGGGTTTTTGAACTTTTCCTTATTTCTGTTTTTTGTTTTTTCTGAGGATTTTAGTTTAATTTTTGGCCTGCTGTCTGGGCAATGTTTAATTCAAGTCTTTTTCTTCTTAATATTTGGAACCCTTAGGAGATGACTATTTTCTGGGCTGTCCTCCTTGGATCTGTAATGGCCCTTATGTGATCTCAGTTCTCACACAAACTGAGAAAGGTAGTTAAGCAGAATAATCACATCACTTTGGTTAACATAATACATGAATCATGAACAGAATCATGAACAATATCAAAAACAATGGAGATGACAAGCTTTTGCAGTTATTATTCTGATACCATTAACTTCATGAGCTACATCTATGGCTGTATGCCAAAATTTAGAGTTAACCAAAAATATGTTTATAACATACAGTATTATATATACAGCAGCATTTTAAAGGGTCACCAGACATTTGCGGGTAGAGAGATAGAAGGAGAGGGAGACATTAGAAATAGGATTAAAAGATATAAAAAGAAAACAAATCCCAGGGAAAATATAGAGGCTAGGGGAAAAAAGAGACAGAAAGAACAAATACAAAACAGAACAGACTAACAACAACAGGACCACTGGAAACTATATTCACTCTCCTATAATAATACAGAAGAAAGTGAAGCCAAGAGTTAAATGCATTAACTTCTGGGAACTGATACTGACCAGAGGACAAGAGGAACATGAAGGAACAAAAGAAGAATAGGGGCACCCTGCAACAGCAGGCTAACAAGAGACTATTTTCCATCTCTCATAAAAATAAAAGCAGTTGAGAGAAGAAAAAGCCTAAACTTGGAGAGATTCAGCAACAAGAAAGAAGAGAAATGAAGAATGAAAAAAGGTCAAAAAAAGAAAGAAAAAGAACACAAACAGCAGTGATCACAACAGAATAAAGCCAAAAACACTACCAAAAGGGCCCCTCATTGTGTGGATCCTTGTCTCTTATAGATGGTATGGGCAGTAGCACTCAGGCTGGGGTTGACTAGTCACAGGGAGCCAGCTGTTGTCTCCTGTCTGGGTTCTGGCTAGTGTGCCTGAGCTGAGCTCAGTGAATTCCTACTGGCTTGAACTCTGCCAGAGACCATGGTCCTGTAGGTGGGATGGACTCCATCAACTCAGCATGACTAAAGGCAGCAGGATTTCTTCACTCTCCCAGTGGATGATAAAGCACTGCGGCAGACTGGGAAGGCACACACTGAAGGCCTCTGCCTCAGTCTCAGCTCTGTACCTCACTGCGTTAGGGTGTGTAGACCAGTAAATGGAGTCTCTTGGGCTTTTCCTCATGTACAGGTCTCATAAAAGGTCAGGGCCCAAGTGTCAGTGTGGGAGAACAAAAAGATAGAGTGTCTGAAGGATCTAATTTTATCTTTTGTAAGCTGCAGCAAACTTTTAAAAATGGAAATCTTTTCTTCATTGTCATGATCTAAGGTAGAAGCCTCCAAAATAGTAACCCTTAATTGAGGTCACCAATATGAAGACCCTCTTGTAATAATACCTTATTCTTCTCTGTGTACTTGAGTAAATCTATGAAATGCTAAGGAAGAGGCCCAGAAAATCCTATTGTCTTCTCCAAAGGGAATCAAATGTAGTGAATGTCTTCTCTCTCATTAGAATGCTAGAATGAGATGATACAGTAAAATGGGCTCTAGACCATGAAGATTTATTAGTTTTCTAAAATCAGTTAATATATTTTCAATCATGGAATTTAATACTATGGATTCTTTTTGAACTTTTGTCTGATGACCTATTGTGCTTGTTCTTTCTCCCGGAAAATTTTAAGTGGCCTTTGATCAGTTAGCAATAGCATTTAGACTCGATCCTTTGTTAAGTTATTAAAAGTAAAAGCACTTCCCTTAGTAAGAAATCAATTGTAGCTCTGTATTCAATCACCAAAAACAAACTCATATTATTCATTGCTGTAAAAAGAACCTGAATATCATAATGACTGGTGTTTTAAATTAAAGATTGACATTTTCCATTTGCATATGATTGATATAGTATTATACAAGAGGAGATGATGAAATGTTTTAGCACAAGAAGTTTAGTACCTATTAAAAGAAATATCTATGACTTCAAACCATTCAACAATTAACACTTCAGCTGTCTTTTTGAGAAATAAAAGAGGGGGATGTAGTTACAGTTATTTTTATATCACAAAATTTCATAATTTATTGCCAAACATAAGTAGCACATGCTTTTCTTGGGTTTTTTGAGCATTTAATGGGATAGTTTCTATATAGTGGCTAATAAAGAAATGAAGACTAAACAGTTGGCTCCAAAAAGTGGAAGTGATGTCCATGAAGAATTTATGAATTTTATAGCATGTTGTTTCATCAATAGCCACAAGATGGGAGTGTTTACCTTTGTCACTTTCTTTTTTTCCTACATAATCCTGCTGAAGGAATTGAGCATTGAGTTGTTGCTTTCACTATTTCTTTTCAAAATAAATGAAGAAGTGATTTTCTCAGTTGAAATAAGAGCAGTTTTAAGATTTTATGTGTAGGTACATATTACCCCCACCATATCAGTTTTAATGATACAATTTATTAAATCATACAATTTATTTTAGAAGATTTTGGTTCCTTTCCACATGGGCATCATACATTTCAGATAGCAAATTCATTTTCAGCATTCATATTTATATATGATGGTAAAATAAAACAAATGAATTATACAAGGGCTGATCAAAATATAAGGTGAGTGTTTAAATTTTAAAAATGTATCATGGTATCACATTTCCATTCATCTTCTCCCGAATTCTCTACCTGATTGTTCTTGTTTTCATACATAGTTCTGAAATTCCTTTCATTAGCGTCTTGATGAGATATGACAAAGACATAGTGAATGTCACTGCCCAGAGCCATCTAATAGGAAATAGAGCTCTTAAAAAACATTTTTGTGTGGATTAAAAAAAAATTAAAAGACTCATATCACAGTGACATATGTGCACCCATGTTCATAGCAGCTCAGTTTGTGATTACTAACTCTTGGAAACAAACCAAATGTCCATCAACTGGAGACTGGATAAAAAAGCTGTGGTTCTTCTACGGAATGGAGTATTACTCTGTCTTTAAAAATGACAAGTTTGAATCATTTATACTTAAATGAACATACCTTGAGGATATCCTCATAAGTGAAATAAATAGGTCACAGATAGGTAAATGTCGCATCTTTTCTCTGGTATGAGAAAATAAAGATGTAAATGAGTTCTAGAGTTGTATGTTATATATTGTGAAATAGAAAGTTCTCAAAGTGAAATAGGGTGAAAGGGGGAAAATAATGAGATGATAACAAAAAAAAAAAAAGGAAACAAAGTTTATGTATATAGGAGGTGAGGGCGGTATTGTGGGTAGGGCTATGGGAAAAAACGAGAATTAAGTTGTGTCATATACTGGTACAAATTCTCATTGTTGAGTGCAATCATGATGTGTATATGTAATGTACCAATAAAGATTTCAGTTTAAAAAAAGACATTTTGATGTGTCCCTATCCTCTTTGTTCACCAGATCTAGCAGTATATAGTTTCTGGCTGTTCCACAAAGTCAGATGACAATGAAAGATAAACATTTTGAGTCAGTTTAGGACGTGGAGGGGGCCATGGCAGCCATGGCGGGCACTCACAGAAGAGCCCAGACTGCTTCAGGAAGGGCAAGAGCAACGGGGTCAGGGGAGAGAGGGGGTCCTACTATTTCAAGTGAGAAAAGAGCTTACTTTTATTTCCTCTGAAAAGTTATAAACTGATAACTGTCACACTAGAGTAATGCTGATATTTACACATAAATTTACTGATGAACAGCATTCAAGAAATGTTTTCCTGAAAGTAAAGAGATGTAAATGAAACAAATTTTACCCTATCAAGGACCTGAAGACTCTCACTGGTAATTTTCCTTATATTGTGTTTGTAAAATTTTCAGAATCTAGGTATAATTAATGAAGGAAAAAGTACATTTGTTGAGTTATATATGGGCAAGAATAATATTTGTAGACACTTCTTATCTTTTGTTAGATATATTATGAATATGAATTATTTTCATTTAGATCAATTTAATGTTGGAAAAGAATAAATAGCTTCTAAACCCTGAAAAAGTTGTTTCAATGCAATATTTTTTCCCTACTGTCACTCTTTCCCTTTCTAATTCCTTCTTCCCTTCCCTCTTTCTTTCATTCTTCCTCCCCTTATTTTTCTCTTTTCATTTGAACTTCATCACCAGAGTTGCAATAGCTTCCAAACTCTCCGGCTTAGTTCTACTTGGTTAACAATAAGTGATGCTGTAATAATAATAATAATAATAATAATAATAATAATAATAATGATAAGATGATGATGATGATGATGATAGTAGGAGCAAAAAAGTACTCCAGTTGGAGTGCTGGAGAGTAGGACAGATGGGGAAAGGGTGGTCCTTATCACTAGCTGATCAGACCATGAAATCTTATGATTTTTCAATACCATAAATATATCACTGACTCAATAACATCTTATTTTCACATTTTAAAATATTATAGTTTTACTTGTTTTAATCCTTTATTTTATTTTATTTTACTTCTTTATTTTTTTGAGACAGGGTCTTGCTTTGTAGTTCAGGCTGGCCCTGAGCTCAGCCTCCAACTCACATCACAGCAATCCTCCTGCCTCTGCCTCCCTAGTGCTGGGATTATGGGCATGAGCCACCACACCTGGCCCTGTGGTATGTGGTACTGATTGCTGCTGGGCATGAATCTCCACGTCCAGTATTGTATGTGGTTATCAGGCATTGAACTGGGGCCCTTGCACTTGCAAGACAGGCGCCAGAACTCCTGAGCTAAATCCCTGGTCCTTATCCATTATTTTAACTCAAATACTTCTATTTTCATGTAGACTTTGTGGAGACAGGAAGGATATTTGGGATTGGGGGTAAATGGGAGGAAGGAGAGGGAAAGAGAAATGAAAAGGATCCAAGTGTTACCAGTTCTTCTTGGTGGAACGATTTACTATATATCACAAACACATGCCTATTAAATAATGGGAGGGTGAGGGGTCTAACACCCTGAACTACTGCCCTGGCACTTGGAATGCCACTCAGGTTCTGCACTCTTTGTCTTTCCACCTGTATAACAAAGACAGACAATCTCTGATGTTGTATTTAGGATTGGTATTTCAGATTATATGTCAGTTTAATCTCAAGACTGTGCTCAGTACAATTCTAGGGTTTTTCCAGAAAAGTCAAGATGTATTTTTTCCTTATTTAAGCTAGAATAACTTCACCTAGACCTTCACTCATAAGAAATTCAGAAACCTTTTCTTTGAAGAAAATGTTTACTTTAAAAGTGTTTAAAAGCTACTGCTGTGGTCTGAAACTTGCTCTCCCCTTCTTTGAGAGAAGAAGGACAAAGATTCAAGGATATAAGTGATGGGCTGATGTCACATCACGTAAGTAGAGCTCAGTCTAACTTTGAGGTGAACATCTAGTCTGTAGCTCTGCCTTTCCATCACCTGAAGCACAGACTGTGGTGGAAGGAGGCTAGATGCTCTCTGCATTTCAACAGTGGCTGTCTCACTCCTTTAGAGCATGCTTTAGTCTATAGAGCAGTATCTCCTTTTCTCTCCTGTGTGATGGAAGTACACTCTCATTCTCTTCGTCTCTTTTAATTTGCTAAGTGAAGAAAGGCTTCAGCAGGTTCCATGGGCAAATTGTAACAAACAATGGTTCAAGAAATGTGTTTCAAGACCTGAATTATGGGTTTAAGCAAAGGTCATTCAGTGTTAAATAACTTGAGACCATCCAGCTTTGTTTAGCAGAAGAAATATCTTACCTACAATAATTTTAGCAAACTAGCAGTAGTGTATAAAGGGAAGTTACTTTGCTTTGAGCAAAAAAGCTTTATTCTGCTCTCACTCCATGGCACAGAATCCTTGGGTCCTGACTGTGTTTATCAGTGTGCTGGAGCAGACCCAGAACTGTGTTGCTAGGAAATTCTTCTCTTTTCCAGTAGGGATTTCATGACCCACACCACTGTGGAGGGGAAATGGCATCTGTGTAGTAACAAATCTTAATTAGTCAATTCAATTATTGTAGGAAGCCCAGCCCCCTGGTTGTGAAAGTGTATGGATTTATCTTTTGCCAGCATTTTAAGATATCTGCATTACGAGTTCTAGACAGAAGACACAATTTTGAATTTTGCACTTTTCAATTCCTATCAGAAATCTTGATTTTGGGAAATTATATTCAAAGAGGATTGACTGAAGCCTATGTAAGCCATATAACATTTTAAAAGAGCTTTGTATCATGGCATCATAATGCCGAACACTTTTACCTTGCAACCTCTTCTAAAACTGATTTTAATTTTAATCAATTGCATTGGGAAATGATACTAGTTTGTGTGGAGTATGCAACTACACGAAGGAAACTTCTGATTTTCAAAAGGACATTGCTGTGAATATGAGCAATTTCATCTTCTACAATCCAGTCATGCTTTCAGTGAAGTTTAATGGGAGATATTACATTTTTAGGTCTTAGAATTTGGAAAACTATTCGTGAAAGTTTTTATTTTAAGTATGAGTAATATGAATCTTTTAATATTTGCATTTGATTTGTATTTCATTTATTTCTAGGAAATACAGAGTTAAAATTTTAACTTACCTCTAGCAAATACAGAAATTTCTATACAATATTTTTTTAAAAAGTGCTGACCAAACATTTTCCTTTTAATTTACTTTCTATATATTCACATTGTTGCTGGTATTTTACATAGTCATAGGCTTATTATTTTTTGCTGGAAGAGTAAATATTTGTGAACACAAATAAACTAACAAAACTCTAAATATATGGTGTCTTGCTACTCAAGTTTATATATTGTGTTCCCAAGCCAATTAATAATTTCCAACTAAAAGAAAATGTCATAGATCTTTTCTAGTAAGAAATTTTATTTGAAAAAAATTATAAGAAAAATTTTAGGTGAATATATGATATTTATTTTAAAAGTACTTATAGGGAGATTAAATATTTGACTATTTTGGGCCAGCATCAGGTTTGCTGGCTCAGCACATAGAATTTTCCAGACATGTAAATAAGAGGCATAAAAGTGATTATTAGACAAAAATTTTAAAGTACATGCTAAGAAAAAGGGTGTGGTCCTTTAAAAGAGAAAAAGGTATATTGTGGCAAGTTGGGTATATTTATGGGAATTTGGAGGTGGCCCTGAGATGGGTTATCAGCTTTGCCCATTTGGTGCCCATGTTAAAAGGCAAAACATTTGTCTATGTTTGACGTAAGCTATTCCATCTTAATTGTGCTTTCTGATAGAGAGATCACAATTTACAAGTGAAAACACAAGATGCCAATCTAGTTTACAGGCTTATTGTATTTAAGGCCTTCAGAATTTTTCCTGCCTTTGTGTCCTAAAACTGTAGTTTTTATTAAAAGTATACTTTAAAATTGTGATTTTCCTTGTTCCTCTACTATCTAATTTTAGTTGTTCTATATTACCATACTACTTCTTTTAACCCCCCCTCTCTTGGGCCTGGAGGTTAGCTCAGTGGTTCTGGTGCTTGTCTTGCAACTGATTCCCTGGTAACCATATACAATACTGGGCATAGAGACTCATGCCTAGCAGCAATCAGTACCTCATACCACAGTGCCAGCCCTGGTAGCCCACTCCTGTAATCCCAGCACTTGGGAGGCAGAGGCAGGAGTATTGCTGTGATGTGAGTCTGAGGCTGAGCTCAGGGCCAGCCTGAACTACAATGCAAGACCCTGTCTCAAAAACAAAACAAAACAAACAACAACAACAACAACCCCCCCCCAAAAAAAACCTCCAAAAACAAAACAAAACAAAAAACAAAACAAAACAAAAAACCCCCCAAAAAAACCACCCAAAACAAACAAACAAAAAACCTCCTCTCTTTCCACCTGTCCATACTTTAAGCTCTGCTTTCACTACTGCAGGTAGGTAGAGAACTGAGTCTGTTCTCTTGGGCCAGGTGAGAACATGTTATTAGGTATAATTTGAAGGAATACAAGACAATAGGGAAAGTTATTCAGCTAGCACCTAGGAAGAGGAGGAAGTATTAGAAAGTAGGGAGAAGGAGGTGATCATCATGAGAAACCTAAGACAGTCCTGAGGGAAAGAAGGAAGACAGAAACTTCCGAACCATTTCTCCTGGAAGACCAATGCACCATTTGCAAGGTTCAGTGAATCTCTCGGGTGTTGAAGGCAACACCACTTTGCTTCGATTTTTTTGGTACTCACTGATCAAGGTTCTCAATGCATTTTTTTTTTTTTTAGTGAAATTTGAAGGGATGAGTTTCCTAGGAGTCCACATATTCCACTTAGTACAAGACCTTGAGAATTCATCAGATTCATAGGGATTAGTTAGAGCTTTTAAAGCCAAGAAATTCAGATAAGAAAGGAGTTTATTCAAATTAATTTAAATCTCTGGCAAAAAGGCCACACTTATATTTTGCTAGAATAGGATAACTATAGGACTTATCATAGAAATCAAAGTAACTATGAACGTGAAGGGTACTATTAATAAATATACTGTAACAGCAATCAGACCTCATTATCTTCTAGGAAAACTATTGTTCTGCATATAATAGTTAATGGCTTCTCATTATATTGCATAAAGGCTTGAAATACATTCTAAGAAATATTGTTTACATTTCACACTTAGAATCCTGGATATACATAACTGAGGTATATGCAGCTTCCACTTTGCCTCATTCATGGTGTATTTCCCAGCTTTTCCCTCACTGACACAACTTCTTCCCCCTCAGTGTAGACCAACTCATCATGCCTTCGCTTCTTTCGCTCTGTGATTCACAAACCTGTTCCGTGACCCTTTTCTCAGGTCAGGCCTAGAGTATATCACAGTAAGGGATTTTCCCCCATCCTATCTGAATTTTATTATTCCTGGATTATATTCCTGTCGTATTTCAAGATACTTGTCATACCTAAGATGAATGTTTGCAAAATGAATACATGACTTACAAAATATTTTTTGTTCCATTACCAGTGGCTGACCCCAGGGTCCTTACACAGAGCTACATTCCAAGATATCTTCTATTTTTTATTTTGAGACAAGGTCTCTAAATTGCTAAAATGTCCAGTCTTGGCTTGAACTTGTGATTGTTCATTTAAACTTCTCAGAGTGCTGGGCTTATAGGTATACTCTTGAGAAAATATTTTTTGTAATCTGTTAAGGGAGAGCTTCAAGTTTGGCTAGGACAAATGAACCCTGTGCCTGTCTCCTTAGCCTAAAGGTTGAGACTCTGTCTCCCTGCAGATTCGGAGACCCTTAGGGGCTTGAGCACACTTGCTCCCACATGTTGAACCTTGTCAGTGGCCATCTTGACAGGGCCACCCCTCTTGTCTCTCACCCATGGCCTCACCTCCCCCCATAGCTTATGCCATATAGAGCCCCCACTCACAAAGTTCTCTTAGTGGGCAAAACCCTAGGTCAAACCTATAGACCCTCCCTTCCTCCTAGCCTTCACCCCACCCTGTGACCTTTTGCTATATATGTAACCCTTAAGCATGAATAGTGGAAGTTCCAGAAACATTCCCCAGGGTCTGTGCTTGACTCTGCGCCTCACCCTCTCCGGCCGGGAAAACCTCACATAGACAACAACCAACAATCTGTGCCACATATTTTTATTTCAGTGAATAATCCTGAAGTTAAGATGCCTTTAGGCAATTGCAGGATCCCATACATGGATATTGTGAGTCAGGTTGCTGGTTTCTAAGGTAGAAGAGAGGCCAAGAGTTATAATAGATAAAATTTGTTGTAAGTCAATTTCTAGGGGCACCAGAGCCTGAGGGTTGATTTATACAATGCCAGCCTGTCTCTCATGATGTGCAGGGAAAACATTTCAACCTTCTGATTCAGAGAATTACTGGCTTTTGCTGGATTTTTTCAGATATTATTAAATGTTTTCTTCTAATGCACTGCCAACAAACTACACATTTCTAAACATTTTGAAGTCCATGATTTTTTTTCATATTTTGAATGGCTGTGCACTGACAAAGATGTGTTGTGGGAGGTGTGAGGGTTGACATAATAGATGCTAACAGCTCTCTGAAAGTAACATTAAAATGTGCCTTCTACAATAAAATCGTATTCCATTTAGAATGAGTCTGATGTTTTTCCTTCCTTGATTCTAAAGGCTCAGGATGTCTACATTATTTATTACTATCTTTTTCATAGAAGACATGCCATTAAATTAATGTGTTAGAAATAGTCTCTAATGACCATATCTGATGATCAAATCTTTCTTCTAATTTTTATAACTTTTTAATAATTGTACTTTCAAAGTGGATTAATTTCACACTAAAGAAGACAATGACAATATATATTTATTAGAGGTGTATACAACCCAGTAAAGTAAAAGGATACCCCTTCATGAGGCTATATTTGTTGGTACATGAGTTAGTATAACTTAAATCTCTCTATGTCCTGTCTACTTTGCACATCTCACATGACTTGTGGGTCTCATTTACTGTCTTGTCATCCTTACCCTTCATATCTTTACTGTCTTCCTTCATCTAAAACGTTACATCCAGAAACTATCATACACAGCTGTCTGGTTGCTGCTATCTTTGCCCAATGTCCAACTTTTGTCTAATCTAAGCATTGCCCAGTTTTGTTTAGCAGTGCTGAATCTCTGTTAATAACAGTCAGGTGTTTTGAATAATGTCCAGTCCTTTGATGTTATAGTTTTCAATCTTAATTGATTGAACCTAGCCAGAAAAAAAGTCATATTTTTGCAACACAGTAAAGTTGGATCAGAGTCAGTGAGATGCAGGAGATATTTGCTGATGTTTTTGATGTTTTTCTGTCTTTCCATGGTTGATAAGCTGCAGTGTGTAGTGTTTGGAAGTGCAGAGGCTGTTTGCTCTCACCGAAGTAGTGCTAAGGGATGCTCGGAGGCTTTATTGGAAAGCTAAGGGATGGACTCAACTCCACTGTGAAATGTCTATAAGTTCTGCTATGATCATCATTTGTTGAAGAAATGTTACATATAGCTTATGTTGAATGTACTACTTCCTAATTTATAGCACACATGCTGGGCTTCTTGAAAGATATTTTTAAAATTCAAATCTTAATGGTACATTATGAATACATATCATCATCGCATTCAACATTGAGAGTTTGTACCCGAATATGAGATGACTTGATTCTCATTTTTTCCCCTTCCCCCAGCTGCCCTGCAACCCCCCATCCCCTATATACACAAGATTTTTTTCCATTTTTTATTACTATCTCATTCTTTCCCCTCATTATTTATCTCCACACCCTTTTTCCTTTTAAATATTTTCTATTTCATAATATCAATTATCCATATTAGAACTCATTTACATCTTCATTTTCTCATACCAGAGAAAAAATATATTTACACAACTGTGACCTATTTATTTCACTTATGAGGATGTCCTCAAGGTACATCCATTTGAGTATGGATGACTCAATCTTATCATTTTTAATGGCAGAATAATACTCCATTCTAGAAAAGAATCACATCTTCTTTATCCAGTCTCCAATCATGAAATATTCCCTGAAAGTCATAGTTAATATAAAATCTTTGCAAAGTAAAATGTTATTTATTGTAATTGCCTTGACAATGTTTCATTCATAAAAACTTCTTTCATCCACTTCTTAGGTTACTCTAATTTCCATTTATTTTCAGACAGTAGTGCTCATGGATTAAAACCTCAAGAGTTACATATTAATACCCTTGGGTTGGTTGAATATTTTAAATTCAAAATCTGAAATATGACTGCTCAAAATCAGACACATAGAGCAGTACCATGCTTCAAAAATGGAAACTTCCACACTTTACCTCATTTGATGATCGTACTCAAAACACAAATGTGTAGAAATATCTTTCAACTGCATGTATAAAGTATCTGTGAAACACGAATGAATGTCTTCTGTGTGGAGAATAGTTCATTTACTGAATCTCTACTTCCCATGCTGCTGATTCAGGTAAAATGAAGAGATATCAGCCTAGATTCTGATGTTAACTGGGTGGGGGTTGGGAGATGTAAAATATTTCTACTGTAAACTTCCATGAGAGCGGCATCATGTCTATGAACAGAAGGTTGGATCTGATTTGTAGCATGTCTGATGTGTAGACCAATGTGCTGCTCAAAGCTATCCTCTCTCTGTACACATGTGAGATGTTCTGTGTTCTCTGAGTGCCACAAGTTGGAATCTCTGTCCTGCTGGAGTAAGAGTTCCCAGAGACAGCTAATGCCTGTGACTGGAACTTGTAATAAAGGTGGGAGGGAATCATGTAAACCACATTTCCCCAGCACAGAGTCGGGGAAAAATACACTGGGGTGTCTCCAGAGCATTGGAATTTAGAACAAAGGTGGTCCTCTTGACCTCTTGACCTTTTAAGTAATACTGAAATTGTTTCTATCAGAAGTTGTTTTGACTCTTGCAATTTAAAAAGAAATTATTTGCTTTTAATGATGAAAGAAAGCACTAAATGATTTAAGGGTCTATCCTGTGCAAACCTACTTATTCTGCTCAGCCATCTCATGGGTTCTAAATGCGTCATGAGTGTTCTTTTAAATCCTGATTACGATAAATGACACCAAATGGCATGTTTTGCTCTACTATCTAAATTGGTCTACATATCATCTGATTTTTCTAATATTAGAAAATAGCTTAGAAAATAAATTCTGTAAACCGGCAGTTGCGCTCTGGAATTCAGCCTCTTGTGGCAGATAGTATGCTATTCTGTGAAAGAATGAGAAAATTCAGGAAGCACCCAGATGAATGTTACAACATTATCTTTTCCTTTTTCCATTTTGGTCTTTGTTTTCATCATGGATAGAGATCCTCTGAGTTCCTAAATATCTCAGTGTTAGTCCTACCCATCATTGCATATACAACTCAGTTTATTAACATACATACCACATGTTGCTTTTCTTTAAAATTTTTAACCTAATTTGAGTATAGACTTCTATGCCTTGGAGCTGAAAAGTAGTTCTTTTATATTTCTGAATGTGTCAGAGATACTTTATTACAATTGCTTGGTTAGAAAAGTGATGATTTAGAAATTACAATGTAAAATTAAAATTAGATTTAGTATAGAATGAAAATGTATAGTATTATCTTTTAATTCTCATTCAAAAAATCAAATGCAAAGGAGTATAAGATCTGTCCTTATGTTAGAGACCCAAAGAATCCAGCACTTGGATTCCCTGGCAATGTCCTGCACAAGTCCATCTGGAGGCCTGGAACCCACAGAAAGTCTCATTCCGGTTTGTATCAGAAGATTGAGGAATCCATGATGAAAGACTACAGGATGTGCTCTGGAAAGCCCGGGGGCTGGTGCTTGAACTAGAGAGTCTGTGGAAAATGGCTGAAGGATCTGTACCAGAAGGCTGCCCTGGAGCCAGCAAGTAACAATCAAGATCAAAGCAAAGACCAGAGCTTTCCTGAAGACTACAGCAGCCGCTCTCCACCCTCAGCAAGGACTTGAACTCTTTGGGCACCAAGATCAGACAAAACTGGCTGTGACAAAAACTTCTCCTGGGAATTCAGCAACAAGAAATGTCCTCCCCTTCTCCTTTTATCCAGTCCGGAAATTATCTTTAAGTGGATCTTCGAGACGCAGAACCTCAAAGACTCAGTTCAGCGGGGACGTCCCTACTCAAGCTGACCACTTCCCAACCACACTTATCGAAGGCCTGCGTATAATGGCCTGCTTTAAGTGCTAGCAATTATTACTTTCCTATCTCATGTAGGTATTTAATAATTATATTTTTCCTAAAGTCTGACTTTTTGTCTCTGTGTTCTCCTATAGTCTTTTATGTAAATAGGCTTATTATTTGGGAAAAAATAGTATTGTAAATCAAGTTTCTTACTACTTTAAATAAAAAATTGTGCAAGATAAAATTCACATGCCTAATTCATGTGTAAAAATTAGAGAACTTTTAATGAAATTGAAAAGGAAGCAGTGCTCCCAAACTCATTCCTGGAAGCAACCATTACCCTGATTCCAAAAGCAGAGAAAGACCCAACCAAAACAGAGAACTACAGGCCAATATCTCTAATGAATATTGATGCCAAAATCCTCAATAAGATCCTGGCAAACAGAATACAGAGAATTATCAAAAAGATT